>SCLD01084466.1:0-14697 GCA_004367895.1 Oikopleura longicauda | reverse complement strand
ATGTATCAAGTGAAAAAAAATCTGCACATATCATATGCACCATATGATATTTTCAAAAGACTGCCTTAATTCATTGGAGATCACTTTGTTTGTTTTACTCATGTTTCCATACACTGGTCTAGGTAAATCTTTATATAAATCAGGCCTCCACGAACGGAGTTCGTCCATCGGTTCGAATGCGTTCACCTATGAAAAATACTGGCGTTCGGGTCCGTCAGTGTCCATGTTCGAATTTCCGTCCGGGTTCGTTCGCGTCCACGTTCAAATTTCCGTCCGTCGTCCACATGGAGGGATGGACCGTCTGCGGACGGCCGTCCGTCGAGGCCTGATCTAAATGCTCAAAAATATAAAATCCGATTTCAGCGTTACTCGGAGTACTTCATTATGTTCACAAAAGAAAACAAAAAGATAATCGGAGTGGAACACTACTGGAAGAGAGTGGAACACTACTGGAAGAGACACGCAGAACATACACACGATCGATTTCATACGAAAATTCTATCGAAACTGACCTCATATGACCCTATTTGACCTCATAATAAATATCGACCATTCTTTATAATTTATAAATAATAAATATTTTTTTATTTGAAATATATTATTAAAGTACGATTTCAAACAAAGTTTCCGCGCTCGAAGTGCAAATCTGTTTTGTTAACATTTTTGTATTTGTTCAGACTCTGGCCAGTTATCCTAATAAAGATAAACGTATGACAAAATTATCATAGAGAAACTTCGAACTTCAAATGCTGATTTTTGCATTTATATTGTTTCATGAACTGACATATAGCTCAGAACGACCTCATCAGAATTCATGTGGAGTCGTATTGAAAGAAATAAAACATCTTCTCGTGGAGTTGGCTTCACTCAAGATGGATTTACTACTATACGACCAAGAGGTCAAAAGCTGGTCAAGTTCACGATACCGGATATGAGCGGCAATGGCCTTGCCAAATGTTCAGTATTTACCAATGAAATGATTAAAATTGATGATAGTCAAACTTAAGAGAAAAGTAACAGCTACATCCTTGAAAAAATTGGCGATCAATTGCTGCTAGAAGCAGGTTT
The DNA here is from genome assembly GCA_004367895.1 of Oikopleura longicauda. Taxonomy (NCBI): domain Eukaryota; kingdom Metazoa; phylum Chordata; class Appendicularia; order Copelata; family Oikopleuridae; genus Oikopleura; species Oikopleura longicauda. The sequence continues at coordinate 13,629 of SCLD01084466.1, read as the reverse complement.
TTTTTCTCACTCAAGCCTCGAACATCGAGTCGCATGAAAGAAATTGGACGCAATATATCAAGTAAACATTTCAGCATAGTATACTATATATATTTGAGGAAACCACTTCATGCTACATATAACCCTCATCAATGTCAAATAAAGCCAAATATTTTTTTTTTCAAAATATTAATTTTAGCAAATTAATTTCAATACCATTCGTTTGCTTGAAAGATTACTGGTATGCCATTTCGTTCTAATTCGCTTTGATAAAGGTCGTAGACATATCGAGAGCTTCTACCGTAAAGCAGTGCACATTTATGTTTCTTCATGTTTTCAAAAAATTTATGCTTAAATTCGTTTCGGCCAACTCGAGCATCTTTTTTCAAATTATTTAATTCATGTCAATTATGATATTTGACTTTTAAAATCAAATTGCATTTCAAAATTCTAAAAAAGTATAATTATCCTTGGTCGGGTTCGTCAGTGTAAATAACAACGAAACATTCATCGTCAGATCCATCGTTTTTTTGAGATTGTGGGTGCACAATTTGATTCCATTCACGAAAACCAGCTTCCAATGCTTGAAAATACGGCTCATAAGAACCAGAGGTTCGCTTATAAGATAAGTTCAGCATTAAGATAATTTAACATTAAGATAATTTTAGCATTCTCAACTGAGTAAGCGACTTACTTTCAAGGTATCTGCGAATTCCTTCGCATATTGCACAGCAGAAAAATCATATTCCTCGCCTTTGAACACATGTACCCTAAAATATTTACAACAATCGTATATTTTAAAAGTCATGCAACATATCTCTGAATAAAACATGAGCAAAAACATGACTTGAAGAAATTACTTAAATGGGAACTTTTGCTAAGAAATTTTCATTCCGGAATGGTTTTAATCTTACCCGCAAGGATCATTATAATCGGCGACTCCCGGACAGCTTCTAAAGTCACCGTCCGAACCAACTGGTATCACGACCACATGTTTAAACTTTAAGAATGACGTATTGTCACCATCGTCCGATAAATATTGCTGCTGATTCGCTTCTAGTGCCTAGTAAGCTTAATTAAATACCGAAAGCAAATAACGGCCTACCTTATCAAGAATAGTAACAACTTTTTGGAAGTTTGAACTCATCGATCCCGATGTGTCAATAACCAAAAATATTGTCACTTAATACAATTTATTTCATGGAGGACTTTATACAGCAATTATAATTAACGCAATCAATTGTCGATGTTTTAGCAAGCAGATTGCAAAACTAACCTTTGCCATTGGATTCACAATCACTACTTCGCACTTCGATTTTGCATCCACTTTCGACTTCTTCCATCTCTTTGGCATCACATTTTGGTTCAATAATTTGATTTGAGTGTCTTTTTTGGCAGTATGTTATTTGAGACGAACATTCTTCTATTTTCTTAAATCAGACAATTTTTCAATAAGAAGATTTTCAGACTCAATGTCAATTTTTTGTGAATCAGTGAGGGAGGACCAAATGGGGATAACTGTGTTCTCTTTTATTACAATTTAACAACAACCTGCTGATATATTGTATTGTTGCAAGTTGAGGTTTTCCATGGCAGAGTTTTGCCATCTATCAATGATGGATTATCTGACATACACTGATCTATATCCAAACAAATCTTTCTTGATTACAAATTAATTAAAGGATCGTTTAATTATTTCTACGAATTATTTCTTCTTTCAATTATTTTGACGATTTTTTTTATCTTACGATGAACAATTATTCATTAGACCGAAAATTAATTGCAAAGAATGAAACTAAAATGACAATACGGCATTCTGAGCTATTTTCAATTTTCGTCCGTATATACAACTCAAAATATATGATAAAATAATTGAGCAGACAATGTTGACATATGAAGCGCCCTTTTTAGACGTTAGATATGTCAACAGTGTTTGATAAATATTATTGTTTTGTAATCGTTCCTTTGTGACTTTTTTACCGTTCAAACCCGGATATAAACATTTGCATTCATCATTTTCGTTCTTATTCACGAGTTCTGAAAAAGGTTGTAGTATGATCAAAAACGCTTTGTACTCACCCGAACAAATATTTTGATTGCATTCGACGTTCTTTCTTATACTTTGAGATTTCATTGGATCCGAACTCATGGTGAGATTTGCATAATCTTTGCAATTCAAATGATTTCCCTCATTGATGCAATTTCGACTTTGAACCATTAGACCTGTATCAATATAAAGCTTTTTTTGTGGTAAAATTTGTCGAACTCTTGAACACGAAGAAGTGCAATTCGACACTGCATACCATTCGCCCCATACTGGGCATGGAAAGTCGTCACTAAAATGACACAAGTTATTCTAATGATCAAGAGCTAATATTCAAAATTTTGACAAATCACCATGGCGACTTTGCATATTGAATATTTGAAGCATTGTAAAGTTGGTTTATTTCCTCGTAGCGTGCTCCTTCCTCAGTTTCTTCTGATATAATCTCATTAATTTTCACTTGTGGGCAATATTCCAAATCAACGTTGTTATACATATCACGGAAACATAAAAATCGTTCAGAGGCTTTATTTTTTTTTCAATTTCAATTATTCAAACTTATACGTTTTTCGAAAATAAATAAAAAAAAATCCTTTTATATCAGTATTTACGCCAAAATGTGTATGATTTTGAAGTCTTGTAAGCTTTCTTTCAAAAATAAATTCGAGTTCTTTTCTCAATGTTGAAGTTTGGTTATAAAGAAGTTCATTTGTTATTAAATTGGAGCTGAAGCGGCCACAATATTTTTTGATTTCATCCAAAGTTTTTTGTTCAATTTTAAAAGATTTGAAGCAATAATTTCCTCTACTTTTTATTGAATCAACTGATTTTGATCGTCTTCCGAACCAACCGAACGGGCCGTCTGCAACGCAAGGAACTAAAAAAATCCTACGGGAAACGAAGAAAAATCAATTTTCTGAAAATGCCTCACATAATCCTAGAAAAATGACGTCAGAGAATATTTTCTGGTTTTACCTTGACAATCTCTATATTTTGTTCTGAATCCTATTTGAGAAGTATGATTGTGATGACGCAACTTCTTATCTGTATAACAAAAATGTTCCTTATTCGTGTGTTTGTTCCAGCACAAGCTTTTTCTATCCGCATCAACATTCTGGTAGCTCCATTCTGACCATAAGGGACATGGTCGAGTTTCACAATTTTTTTCCTTTTGATTGTTTTCGCCGCAATCTTTTTTCCTCTTACTAGGACAAAGTCGTTCCTTTCTGGTGTCACAATCACCACATGTATAGGTGACCTGTTCTCCATTCGACCTTTTTTTTGCATAAATTTCCTTTCTTTGAGGACTTTTGACATCCATCCACTCACTCCAAGCTTAAATAATTATTTGTATCATACTATCAGACTATGCACATAGTTGCTTCTAAGACATTTTTGAATTTGAACTTCACTTACTGCATAATTTAGGATCACAAACTTCTCGATCAAGATTGTTTTTTGAATCTGATTTGTTGTCATGGTCACAAATATTATGATCAACACGTTTCAAACTTTTGATATTTGTCGTTGTAAATTGTTTCAGATCGGCTGAATATGATTTCCGTTATAAACGCTATTTGGAAAATATTATCCGTATTCATCAATTAATATATGAACCTTTTAAATCAACTTCATAGCAATGTCTTTCTCGTTTTCTGATTCGTTTACCACAAGTGTCAAGGCAACTCAATGATACACCGTTCTTATTTTTTTGTTGACCATAGCTACCATCCATGACTTTAATTGGTGTCTCACGGTTGCCCTCTTTGATCCAACTCCAGGTTGACCATTCAGAATAAAATGGACAAATTTTATCTGAAATTAAACTTAGCAAATTTTGGTCGCTTATAAAAATTAACTTTTCTTCACGAATTATCGTGCGAGTAAGAATTGGATAAAACAAACCTAAATTTTCTTCACAGCCTTGCAAATTCACTGCTTTATTATAATGAGCTACGATATTATCAATTCCTTTTTTCTTTTCTGCTAATTCTTCTTCAATTATATTATACTTTATCATATCGTTTTTTAGAAGCTGTTCGAAATAATGACTTGTTGGCAACAGTTTGTGATGGTTGAATTCTTTTAAATATTGGATCAAATGATCTCCAAAAAATTGAAAATAGCTTTTGATTCATCAACATAATGTTGGAATGACAAGTTATTGTCGACACTTCCGTCTCAACGTTATCTTTGCGGAAGAAACAGATAAGGGAAAATATTTGTTTAGAATTTGAATCAATTTTCATTCAAAAATTCAAGAAATTTATTGATGTTCCTTAAATGCGTGCAAGATAGTCCATTGGATTCGTATAATTTCTGAATTTTATCGGGACACGTGGTTTTGATATGACTTATTTTGTCGAATTTACTATTGTTGGATCGTTGAGATCTCGGTAAGGTATCATTACTTGGATCGCCATTAATAAGAAATTCATCAATTTTATCAAGTATGTCTGTGCTGTCGTTATCTTGGTAATTATTTTCATAATCTTGTGGTGCCGGAGGACTTGTAGGAATGAACGGATCATAATCAAAATCTTTCCCCGGCTGATCGATACCATATTCTGGATTTCCAAGAATTTTTGGCATAAACCAGCAATTATCTTGCGCTTTTTCGATTTGACAATGCGCAACCTTAATAAACATCGCATAAAAAAGCTCGCTCATATTAAAAAGTGCGTTTTTATTCAGATCATAATGTCTGACAATGAATTTATGTGCCAACGCTTTCATTTTATTTAGATGATTTATTTTTAACATCTAATTACTTATTATCGATACCTGCTGGCCATTAAGGAGACTTGATTTAATGTTTCTGAAATCAGTTCTATTTATTTCCCGATGTTGAAATGTAAACGTTCCATCAAATGGAACAGATGGTAAAGCATTGGTGATTTCCCATGGATCAGAATATTTCTTGTCGTATTTTGAACGAGCAAAAAGATCCTCTTAAATTTGTTTAAATGCAAGAAAAGAAAAATAAGAATTAACGAAATATTCAAACCTTTATAAATACGGTTACCGTCCAATTTTTTCAAATTCACGACCCGTTCTATTTTAAGCAATCTTTGAAATTGCGTTTCTAGACGATCCGTGAGGTCCTCGACCCGAAATTGTTGTCGACCATTCAAAATTATAAGATTTTGCCAAATTTTTCCAAACGTCCAATCATTTAGACTCTTTAAGAAATCTTGATTGCTTTTCGTGAATCGATTTCCCCTCAGCATCAGAATAACAGCAGTCATAGGTTTATTAATTGAATTCGATATTAACAATTTATTTTGCTCAATTTTGTCTTACAAAGTTTCTTATAATCAGCAAAATATCAGTCATATCGTATGGCTCCAGGATCCACACATATGATATTTCTTTGAATAGATATTAAAATATTATTAAATACGAAGGTCTTTCATCATATAAATTTTGAAACTTTTCCCATATCACTATCTCCGAATCCAGGTGTATCGTAAACAATGATTTTTTGCTTATTTAATCCAAACATATCATCATATAATCCACCAAACAGATATCCGTCACATCTTTTTACTTTGATATGTCAAAACAATATTCAAGGAAAAGTTGAATTAATGATACCCCCACTATATGCAAAAAATGAGTCAAATCGTTTTTGATTGGAGACCTATTCGACATCCAACTTTTCATTAAGATGCACGCGACGTCATCAATAAGTATATCAATGACGGTGTTCAAAAATTTTCCGCAAGGCACCCTTTTTAACAAGTTCAAAAAAATCCCATTTTTATCATGAACTTGATTTTTTCATGTCAAAATACGGAGGTTCATGGAAATTTTCTTTTCGTGCCTGATTGACAATTAATCGAAAGTTTATTCAGAATGAAATGAGCTTCACTGAGCTTAACTTCTTATCCAAAATTGAATCCGAAATCGAAACTATCAGATATCAATTTTCATGAAACATGCTGAATGATATTGACTGATTTTTAGTACCATCGTCATGTTTTTGTTGAACACGATGGTAGATATCCTTGCAGAAAAGTTCAGCGTTTCTTAGAAAAAGTCGAAATTAATTCCTCAAAAACGGAGCAGCTAATTGTTTTCAAATGATTGATATACAACGCAAACTTTTTGTCTCCGCTATTTGTTTTACTTTCCTTCACTGGTGACACTTTCAACATTTTCTTGTGCATAAAAACAAGTCGATTTAGAAGCATTAGGGCTATCAGGATCGAATTTGACTTTTGTTTCTGGTCGGTTTGGCTTCGTTGATCCCAATAAAGCATTGCCAAAATATGACTTTCCAGCACCGGTCACACCAATAAGAACAATTGACCATGCTTCATTTTCAGCCCACCTTTTCGTTGAACCATAATCATTTCTTGATCTCACAGATTTTGAAATCTGTTTCAAATCTTAAAAAAAAGATAAATTTTCAAATAAGTTATAAAAATAAGTTATTAAAAACCTTTACTCAACTATTCGAGACAACTTACTTTCATTAAACGAGCAATTCCAATGCGCTGGTATTGAACCAAGTAATCCATTCGGTATGTATTTGGCCTTGGCTTCAGAGCAAACCCTCTGTCTCTCCTTTTCAAGTTCTAAATCAAGTTGCCGTACTCTTTTTTGATATCCATAGACTAGTCTCATATTTTTTATCACATTTGTTATTTCATTGCGCTTACATTCATCAGTTTTTTTTCTTAATGTTTTTACTAAAACAGGTCCAGAGATCCCCTTCTTATAAATAAACAAATATAGTCAATATAAGGTCAACTGTTAACCCTTAGTTATTAGTATCAACAAATGAAAAATAGGGTGACCTTCAAAATTTAAGGGAATCCCAGCCAGCGATTAGAGAAAAATTTTCGATCTCATGGTTTGTATAAATTAGTTTTGCCAGATATTTAAGTAGACTGGAATCTTGAGCAATGTACGGATATCTAATGACTTCATTCTTAATGACGATATCGCCATTTGAAGATTTTGACGATTTGATGAGAAAGTAGCCTCATTGGGCGGCCCTCCAGCGAAAAAGGAAGGGACGGAAACAACGTGAAAACAGTCTCATATAATATGACAATTTGTTCTTAGTTGAGTTTTAATTCATATGCGTCAACTAGTTGGTGAATTAAAAAAAAAGTTCTTAACTTCTTAAAGTGAACGGCTTATGAGGTATTAAGTGAATAGTGAATGAAAATAGACGGTCATTTTAAACATCAACTCAAGAAGTTCTCTTGGCAAAAAAAAAGGTTGCTACGGATCTCTCGGACCTTGATCAAGATCTCTGGGACCTTTCAAATTGACCGAAATCTCTCTGTCCTTTTTGGCCAATATCTATCGGACCATCTTTAAAAAAGTTTCGAGAACATCCTTTGATATTATTTTTATTTTGTGACTTTAAATCAGTCGTGGTCAATTTTATTTTGGTGATATCAGCCAAACCTTAAGTTCTAAGACGTACATTGGATTCTCTATAAAAGAAAATAAATAAAGTCCGAGTTCAACCATTGGTTGGTATTGTGGCCTGAGTTTAGAGAGAGATTTTGGGCAAAAAGGTCCGAGAGATATCGATCACTCCAAAAGGTCCGAGAGATGCTGGTCAATTACCAATTTGACCAATATCTCTCGGACTTGTGGTCATTTTCCACCCACTTTCCCCACTCTGAACCGGTTACTGTAACACATGCTCACAGGACATATCGATTATGTTAGGTTTAAGCATGTCACCGTTTTTATAGCAAGGCAAATTTTACCGTATTATTTCGAATTGTCACCGTTGTGACAAAAAAAGCCGATATTAAGAATAGTTTTGTTTTGATTTTTTTAAAAAAACGGTGACATTTGTAAGAATAATTGTCCTCCTGCCGAGTTTGGTACCATCCTGTGTGCTTTTTATCATTTTGGCTAAATAGAATTTACCTGGCCTCTTCTTTGGCGTTCAAGTAGCAGTCACCATGTCGGATCACGTTCTCTAGATCAAAACTGAGAGTGACCGATATTAAAAACCAAAAATGCTTCATTCTTAAATCACAATTTTCTGTCTGTCAGGCCGGGAAAATTATATCCGTATTTATTTTCGATAGCCTTGACCCGGTACTACAAATTTTCGATTAGAAGGTAAACAATTAAATGGAAAATTTTCATCCTGCAAACATGTTTGCATAAGAAATTACAGAAAGTATTCAGAGAATGCAACTGTAAGACCAAGAAAACAATGATGATTAACCGTGTTCGTTTAATTACGTCTTCCGCCGTTTGTGTTATTAAGGATCCTGAATTCATTTCGGCATCCAAACATGGCCTTGAACTTCGTTACCGATAGATATGACCGGCTCAAACAATCCTTCTGACGAAAAGCTGTGTGATTTTCTTTTTTTCAATTTGTACTTTTTTAAAGTACTTTTTGAGTTTTTAAAAATACCTTCCACATTTTGTTACCGTTTGATATCATGGAAAATGCAAATATGATTATTTTGCATCCAAATGAAGCTTAGGGCCTTTCCAACAGTCCTGTGTCGGAGTTTTGCGCTATTTTTGAATATGGAGAGAGTAATTCCGCATTTAGTAAAGGTTCTCCCGAATAATTGGGTGAAATGAGAATGTTATCAATTTATAAGAACTTGATTTTTATTTTGAACTTCACTAACGCCTAAATAACGTTTACTAGTTTATTTTTTTCAAAATAATGCCATTTTATTCTAAATTAAAAACCGCTGCACGGAATCGAAAGAGAAAAAAAACGGAAACAGAGAACGGACAGCGAAGTAATGATTCTGGAATAGGAAGTTCGGAGGAGGGAGACGGTAATAATGAACTTGACGCATCAGGTGACATCACAGCTGGAGAAAGTCAGTCCTCCATGGATCAAAGTGCCGCCCAGCATGATTCTCAAGGTACTTTACCGCGAAAAAACCCTAGATTGAGTCAAGATGAAAAGCATGCTAATCTAGACAATTATATTTCATCGGAAAACTCTAATTTCACTTGCTTTGCGACAAATCACGGACTAAACGATTTACTTCATGCAGTTCAAAGTCATTCACCAAGGTGCTCTAAGAAATTAAAATTATTTCAACCAGTCAATACTGGGAATATTGGTTTATCGTCCAGCATTCAAGTAAATTGTGAGTGTGGATGGGAAAAATCCGTGAATACAGTAGGTGACAAACAAAAAAGGGACGATTTCGACAGACAATTCTTTAGTGTACTCACGATTTTGGGTCTAGTTGCTTCAAAAATGGATTCTTTTCTCCGACTAATGAATTTTGGTGGTCAGACATTGAACGGTGCCCCTGTTGGAATAAATTCAAAATCTCAAAAAAACACGAAAACCCGTGAAAATGTACAAAATCAGATTATTGACTACAACAACAGTCTCGAAGATATCGTTTTGAACGAAGTATTCAAAAATTATGATCCAAACGATTTGCCAACTTTCAAAGCTGATGGATTTTACGATTGCAAAAATGCACAGGTGTGCCAAGGAACTCTTTATGTTGAATCGAAAAACGTCGATTTCGACAAATGTGCCGGAACTGTACTTATCAAAAGACAAGGATTTCTGAAGGACATATCAAAAGGCAAAAAAATAATTGTGGATCTACCAGCTCAATCTTTGGAAGGTGTTGCATTGGAATATTTGATGAAAAGAGTTCGTAGCAGGATTCCAAAATTCAATTTGGTGCTAGATGGCGATGTGAAGGTAATGATAAAAATGAGTCATACTGTATGACCTATTCAAAATTATTTTCGCTAATGTGACAAAACGGAAACATGTGTCACATCATCAAAGCTTAACGAAATTTATATGAAAATGATCGGCTGAATGTGACGATTCTAATGATACTAATATTGTGACGATCGGAAGCTGTCACAAATGTGACATTCTTCAAACACCATAATTTTAGTATCAATATGATCGCCAGAGTGTGCCGATTCTAATGATAGTAATATTGTGACGATTGGAAAGTGTCACAAATGTGACATTCTCCAAACACCATAATTTTACTATCAAAACGATCGTCATATACTGTTGATCATTTTGATACGAAAATTATGGTGTTTGGAGAATGTCACATTTGTGACACTTTCCAATCGTCACAATATTGGTATCATTAGAATCGTTATACTCTGGCGATCATTTTAATATGAGTATCATATGATTTGGAGAATGTGACAAAAATGACGTTTGTGTCACATTAACTATTTTGAGCTCTTTTGTGTCACATGACATTTTGTAACACTTATTTTAGTTTGTGAAGTATTTGAATGAGATGAAATGGTCACAGGACGATGTAACCACTTTTGGAATCGATGTGTCATTAGTTGGTCAAGAGGTGTTCGATGTAACCACGATGCCAGTTATATATAATGACATCTCCCATCTTATCAAAAATGCTGGTAAAACCGTTCAGGCCATCATTGCCAAGACTTGCGCTGGTGACATTTTTGGTATTGGTAACTGTAACAAGCGCAGTTTGATTGACTTTGTACAGTTTCAATTTCGACAATTCTACAACTCAGAAGATCACACTCCTGAATTATGGAAACAAAGAGTTGAAACAATGCTTCGTCACCTGGCAGATGATCATCAGACTTGTGACACATTGGAGTGTAATCAAGAAAAAAGAGAAAAAATGCAACCGATTTGTCACCAATTGTTGTCACCAAGACGAACTTTCAAAAAAGCACGAGAAAAATTCGATGCTTTGATTTCGAAATTGCGTGACTTCATGATTGGTAACTGTAAAGATTATCCGAAGGATATGCCTTTGATAATGTCACATTTGGGTACGACAAGTCCGATCGAATCATCCCATGCACGTATAACCAATCGAGATCTGTTACGAAAAGGTGCGCCCATAAATGTGCTGTCGAATACTGTAGAAGCTTGTCTTTCAATCGGTTCTGTTCTTCAAAATGAAGGAATAGACAGACTTATCCGAGAAATTTCACACTTCAAACTTTCCAACTTATGCTAAAAATACTAAATTGTAATTTCAAAATATTTGAAAAAATAAAATATTTTTGTCACAATGTACTATCGTTCACTTTGTTGTCCTGAAAAAATCATGCAGGATGGTGGTCTAGGTTTTGTTCTAGGGGCTCTGAGTCTTGATTTATATTTAGAAAATAGGTTTGGTGACTGTAATTCACAGTCTTTGTAAAAATTAATTCAATTTTAGGGTCAGCTGTGTACCTTTGATTTGACCGATCTGTCTCCCGCCGCGCTCATATCCAGGTGCGAAGGTCAAGGGTACTTTCACAGTGGTCCCTCTTCCTTTCTCTCTCCTCCAATGTTTGTGTGAGAAGACATGACATTATCCATGTCCGAATCCGAAGTGTCAAAATTATGGGGATTTGTATATTCGGAACATAAAACCCGTAGACAGTGGTATGCTTGAATTTCGAACTCCCTTAGTAGACCATTTTTGTAAAATCCCGCTAATTTTTGTGAATTTCTGATAAAAATGACGAAAATGCATGCTCGTACTAAAGAATTATGATTCATAATTTATGAGGTTTACAATTTTCTCTACAGTTATTGAAAATCTGAATAGAGAATCTTATTTTTCGATATTTTCAATCTCGGATCTAGAGAGAATATTTATCGAGTTGTTATCATTCTCTTCCACTTAGATATTACTCAGACTCTCACTCCCGCGTGGATGCCGAAATGAATCCTGTACCCTTAACTTGAAGTTTAGGGTTTGTTTAGAACAAATAAATATAATATTGCCTATTTGCTGCTTGGATTTGATCTGGCGTCGTCAGCGCCCTCTGGTGTTGGCATAGCCATCGCTTAATTCATGTTGATAAGTTGAGTTCGGATGGCCCGGGACGAGTCGTCCTTTATAATAGACCCCTTATGATAAGTAAAAATCACTCACATTTTTGCATCATGTTTTGTATAATACAATTTGTGAATTTTGTATCATACGTTCAGCCATTTGTCTCATTTGTGGATTTTGCATAACTTGTTCATTCCTCTCATTTGATCCATTATTGGCATACCTCCTGGCATATCACTGATTTGATATCAGGGAAACCAGCTGGTACTATATAGTACCAAATGGAGTATATATTTCAAATTAACGCAAAGTCAAAATAAACTTTTTTACTGTCCAACTCTTAAACCTGAAATAAAAGGTCATTAGTCATCCAAAAAAAAAGAACATCATGCTGTTATCTCTGCTTTTTATAGCGATGAATCTTGGAATGACGTTTCAGGGAATGGTGAAAGTTGATTATTTGTGAACTTGATTAAAAAAGTAAAAATATCCAAGAACAAACATGAACTGGAACTAGTTCGATTTTGTTCGCAATTAATTTGAACTCTCATGAAACGAGGTGTTCGCACCTGTTCGCCGTGTTCGACGATTCAACAAAAATGAACTCAGTTCGAACTGTTCGTTGTTTTGAAAAAACTGGTGTTCCCACTGTTCGCATGTTTGTTCGCAGTTCATTGGACCCTGGGCCAAGATTTATTTTCAAAATCTATATAATATAAAGTTGATTTTATTACAAAATGTGTGTGTTTTTAACAGTTAGGCTCCCCATCGAGCGGCAACAACAGCTCTGACATCTTCCATGGTCAACTCAGTTTTGCCCAATTCCTTGAAGATTTCATCGTTCAGCTTATTAATTTCGTCATCCTTGTATCCTAAAAAATAAATTTTAAACTAGGATTATAATCTCAAAAATTTCGAAAAATTCACAAAAAAAAATTTTCAAAACTTTCATTTTTAAGCCCAAATTGTCATTTTTGATGAAAAATCACAGAAATGATAACTAGGGTGAACTAATGGATTTTGACGAACTCACCCTATATATGATTTTCGCGATTTTCCTGAAAATGGCCATTCCGATAATGACTATTTTCGTGAGGCCTAACCTTAATCCAGGGATTCACCCTATTGAAAGTTTTGAAATTTCTCGGAATTCATCCTAAGCATTAATTACCTAAAACTTGGGTTTCGTTGATAAAGACGAGAAATTTTTTCATTTCAGCTGGTTGAATTTTACCATCACCATTTTCGTCGGTAAGGGAAAAGAATAATTGAGCTCTGATTTCGATTCTGGCAGAGAATAGGACTGCAAGACCCTTGGCAGCAGCAACGAAATCAACTTCACCCTTATTGTCTGGGTCAAAAGCTGGATAGAGAGCATCGGCAACATTTTCGGGAACAGCATTTGGGAAACGTTCTGTTGAAGCCTTCTTTAATCGGTCCATAACTTGGGCTTTTGTTGCCTTTCCAGATGGGTAATTTCCAATGAAAATGGCATATTCACCCTTGACCCAATCGGCTTCGACTTAAACAAAAAGTTATGGTTTTTGTTAAGTAAAACCGGCTTTAACTTACATCCGTGCTCAGCGAATTTAGCGAGGATTTCTTTTGGACACTCTGTTGCCATTTTTTTAAAACTCTGAGTTCAAAAATATATTTTTTTTGAATGATTTTAGATTGTGTCTGCCTCTGGTTTTATACTGGACGACCCTTATTTGAACAAATAATCAGCAATAGTTATTCAGCAGTTATTCACCGGCACGTTTTTTGCATCTTTTTATTTGCATTTCGATTTAAATGCCAAGTATTAATCATTTCATTATTAAAGCATTA
>SCLD01084360.1:0-14700 GCA_004367895.1 Oikopleura longicauda | reverse complement strand
CTTCAGCAGTCATCGGATCTTTCTTGTTTACTAGATAAACATTTTATAAATAAATTTATTAATCAATCCGTACGATGATAAATGTTCTCTCGTTGATGGTTTAAAATGTTTCAAGTGTATAGTCACAGTATAGAGAAATTTTACCGTGTTTGATGAGAAATCCAAGCCATTGAATGACAGCGCCGTAGTCAGAAATTGTTTCGGTACTCATTCCATCAAAAATCATGTTCAGATCACCTGGTGATTCACCGACGGTTGTTAAGATTTGTCTATAAGAATTTCGTTTATAAGATTTCTCGTTGAACTATACCGGGTCTTCAACGAAAAATGGCATTCAGTATGGAGATCTGAAGCCATGATGCTTTCTAAAAATTATTGAGACTGGATGCCATTTTTCCTTGGAGACCCGGTCCAGTAAAGTATATACAGTATGTTGAAGTTACTCATTATGTATAACTTACGAAAGTTCTTCAGGGGATAGATCTCCATCGCCATCGACATCAAACAATCGATATGCTTTATCATTTGCCTGGCAATTACCAACCGTTGAATCATGGACCAAAAACCGAACTTGAACTCTTTGTGCAACAACATTATTTTTTAAAATTGTTCTGGATGCCAATCTCCGAGCATTTCTTTGAAAAAAACTCATTTTTTCAAAATTCTCCTATGTATAGCGAATTGTAAGTAAAAGGAAATGAAAAAATGATTTTGAAAGAGACAGAGAAAGATGTTAAAAAAGATTGTCAACCGCAATCACTTCTGGTCTTGAGACATTTATTGAGACAAAGGTCATGCGTGCTGAAAAAGAAGGGTGTCTAAAAGAAGGGTTACAAGTTATCTACTTGCAACGGCACACGTTCAAGGGTATGCCGTTTGGTACGGTCGAAAGCGCCCGATGTTGGGCTAAAGCGGCCGATGTCCCCTAAGTGTCAAAGCGGCAGATGTATCAATTTTGATCAAATATGCGGCATATAATATGCCTCATAAGTTATGAGTCATAACACATAACAAGCGGTCGAAAGCGGCCGATGTAATGTTTTTACCAAATATGACGAATTACTCATGACAAGGGGTCGAAAGCGGCCGATTTAAAATTTTTATCAAATATGACGCATTACTCATGACAAGGGGTCGAAAGCAGCCGATGTGATTTTGAAGAGTTAGGGTTTTGGGTTAGGGTTTTGGCTAAAAAATCTACGCGATGAATGTGAATTGGTTAGAGTGATAAGAATACCTGAACATCATCCACTTTAGCCCTTAGGGTACATCGGTCGCTTTCAGCAAAAACATCGGCTGCTTTAGCTCAACATCGGCCGGTTTGACTCAAACATCGGGCGCTTTCTACTTCCCACATCGGTCGCTTTCGACCCTACTCATGCCGTTGACACCATAATCTATTTATGGGCGAAATATGTCGATAAACTCATCCAATATAACAAGTTGTTATTAACAACACAACAATACAAATGTTTATGTTCAACAAATTTTGTTCATTCTTGACTCTGATTTCGATCATCCAAAATCTAAACATTGGGATGCTATTAGTATCATATTGATTCCATACAGTACTGAACAAAATTAGCGCCAGTCCCTTATAAATCACATCTGCCGTCATTGCCTCGAATATGACATTATAAGAAGCGAACAACTTTTTGGACTCGGTTTCCAGAAAGACGAGTAACATCAAGAGATTTGTTGGCTGTGGAGGTTAAGAGAGTAACAGAAAAATGGATTTTTAAGAGAAAAAAAAAGTTTTGACTCATGTGACATGAGAAACGAACTTGATATGTTTAGAGAAAAAAAAAGAGTAAACGAATAATTATTAAGAATTTAGTTCATTCCATGCTTGGTTCAATCTCAATAGACGTGGGCTTTTAGGGCTATGCTGGCTCAAGGCCAAGGTCAGTTTGAAAGTTTGGCGCCACGCCAGCCTCTGCCTCCTTCAAGATCAAGTTTTTTACATTTCTCTTTACTTACAATTTGCGATACATTAGAGAATTTTAAAAAAAATGAAAAGTTTTATTCAAAGAAATGCTCGGAGATTGGCATCCAGAACAATTTTAAAAAATAATTTTGTTGCACAAAGAGTTCAAGTTCGATTTTTGGCCCGTGATTCAACGGTTGGCAATTGCCAGGCAAATGATAAAGCATATCGATTGTTTGATGTCGATGGCGATGGAGATCTTTCCCCTGAAGAACTTGCGTAAGTTAAAAATATTAACATACCTGTGGTATTAAGTAATTAAAACATGCTGATAAGACTATACAGTTTAGTCTATAAAGTAAAGTCTATACTGTATAGACTGTACCGGGTCTGTGGCATCCAGTCTGAGTAAATGTAACAGTCAACCTACGACTTGGCCATATTCTGACCAACAAGCTCAAGAATCAAGTAACTTGATTCGATTAGCGCCACAAAGTTTTAAAAGGGGACTTTAGAAGTACAATACATTCTTATATCTCCGAAATCGGTTTATTTGGTCACGTCATTTGATAAACATTCTCTAAGAGCCTAAACAATTTCTCTTTTATCCAAGGGTTAAATATTTACCCTACAAGTTCTAAAAAGTCCTTTTTCTGTTATTGTCCATAGGAGCTGTAGGTCCTACAGTGTAGGTTGGGGGGTAGAGTAGTATAGTAGGGTGACTGTTAAGAAAGCATGGCTTCAGATCTCCAGACTGGATGTCATTTTCGTTGCAGACCTAGTATATAATATACTGTATATTTCAACCAGAAAAAATAAAAACGAAATTCTTATAGACAAATCTTAACAACCGTCGGTGAATCACCAGGTGATCTGAACATGATTTTTGATGGAATGAGTACCGATACAATTTCCGACTACAGCGCTGTCATTCAATGGCTTGGATTTCTCATCAAACACGGTAGAATTTCTCTTTAGATTTGAAATATTTTACACACCATCGACGAGAGAACATTTATCATCGTACGGATTGATTAATAAATTTATTTATAAAATGTTTATCTAGTAAACAAGAAAGATCCGATGACTGCTGAAGCTGACTTAATTCAAGAATTTTCAAAATACGGCCACCAAGCATCGGTGATCTCGGCTGATAAGCTGTTTGAATGGATCGATGACCATTATCCAGACTTAGAGGAAGACATTATCGAAGTTCTCGTCGATGGTGCTGACATTGACGGCGATGGCGAAATTAACTACGTTGAATATTCAAAACTTGTTTGCAGACAAATCTTACACCTTGATTCAGTTCCACTGAAGGTTTGGACCTAGAATAATGATCTATGAAACTTATTGAATCGTCTTCGAATATATGAATCAATAAATTGTGATTTTAGGAAGCTTTTGAAACCGTCGATACAGATAACAGTGGCGATCTTTCTCATGAAGAGATAATTTCTCTAACTGGTCAGTCAAAAGCAACTTTGGAAGAACAACTTGCAAAAATCGATCTGGATCATTCTGGAACTATAAGTTTTGTGGAATTTCTTTACGGTATTTTCAAGACCAGAGGAGAATCATATTTAAGAACCGGTACGTCGCTTTTTTTAGAATTAATTTTCTACATAGTTTTTAAGGGTGTCTCCTAGTTTTCTTAATCGTGTTCTATAACGATGAAAATTTGGTTCTAGGATATTTTGACTATGTTGATTTCAAAAATTATTTAAGCTTTTGCCGAATATGATACCAACAACTCTGGGGAAATCAGCAAACAAGAATTACTCGATTGGTGTTCAAAATTTGGTGATATTACTGATGATGTTGATTCCCTCATCTCTGGCGCCGATTTCAATGGTGACGGAAAGATAAACTACGACGAATTTATTTGCATGGTTGCGAAACGACAGATTTGATTTTCCTTGACCATACGAGCACTGAACGTTTTTCAAGATGTTTCAAAAATGGCTTAATCTTAAGCTTATTTTGAAACATCGATGCTCTTGTGACAAAAACGACGTTTTTGTACAAACCACAAACCTCATTAGCACTAGATGGTACCATATAGGTGCAGATCGACATAATTTAATACTAAATAAAATCAAAATTCAAACCTTCCGTCTTTTTATTTTATCAAAATCAACTTTGACCTTTTCGGATTCATTATGAGCAAATGGACAGTCACTTGGATCACGTGGACAGCCATTCGGATGAAATCGAATAAAATTACAAATTCTGGTTTTATAAAGACTTGGATTCGGATTCCATTTTTCGTCACTTCCAATTTTCCAATTTCTAATTCGAACTTTTCCTTTCTCAACAACTAATAATTGTTTGTTGTTTTTCATCAATGTTTGTATTCCGCCGCATTCTGATTTTAGCTTTTTTAGTCTATTATCAGAAGTCACAAATGTTTATTTTTTTGTACTAGACCAGCTAATGACCGTGTATTTTTGGTCATTTGTCTGACCGTGGAAAAAGATGCCAACGCAAAAGTTTTGTGTTCGAGAGTCAAGCGACAAAACAGAGCGAGACGGACCGTCTCAGACGGTCTCTAGCAGTAGCAAGTCCATGTTTCCGTGAAACGTGCAACATAGAGTCTTTCATACCATATATATATTGGTTGTTGCTATTAATAATGACTACTCGAAACAAATTCGAAGTCGAAATGGTCACATTATTAATAGCAATACGCAATACTATGTAACATAGTCTATGTTATTTAACGTCTATTATACCTTAGGTGGACTATGTAACGTTATTTGGATCAAATGGACTTTTGGGAAAAAGACCCTCATTCTGACTTTTCCTTGCTTGATCGAAAATTTTCACAATTTCTTCTATTTTGGTCGAAAATTCTTTAATATTTTGTTCCTGTAAAAATTCAACTATTTCCTTCATCATCTCATTCTTGACTTCATGTGATACTGATTGACAATTTCGAGGTTTCATTTCAGCTTTTAATTGGTTCAAATACGGGTATTCACATGGAGTCAGTTGTGGTCCATATGATATGTCACATATCCAAAGAATACATATTCCATATTAAATGTGAGAACAAAGTTCAGAAAGCAACTACACAGTCATTGCAATGCCATGTTGGAACGACCTACCAAAAATGTTGTTTCAAAAATAGAAGGTCCATATTCTCATATCATATGAGTCATATGGCATATGATTTAGGATTTCTGAATCAAACACGAACCATTTCCTTTAATATCACGAGGTTTAAATTTCTCTTTTTCCTTGAGCAAAGCATCGATTTTATCTATACTAGAATTCGAATCGAATTGGCCAACAAAACAAATGCGTTTTGTACTGGGTATTCTCATTGCATCCCATTCCGTATTGAAATTTAAAACACAAATTGATCGAATAAATTCAAGATAATTTTGATACTAAAACAGTATTTTATCACGTGAGCTAGAGCAGAGGTTGAACACGCGTGTCCGATAGTTGTCCCAGGATTTGGACATGCGCGTGCCCAAATCCATGTCCACCCTTCTCTGGACTAAAGTGAAGCCAATCGCTTACCTGCGAGCTTGATTTTCCGTCATTATTCCATTTTGAGAAAAAATCAAAGAAACAACAAGGAAGAAGCCAAAAGTTTGCTTTTGAACGCGCTGCAATGACAGGTATCCAAGGCGTTAACTCGTCTGTGTGATTTCCCAAAATCCAATCGACATTTTCAAAATGATTCTCCGGCTTAACTGCTTCCTCTATCAAATCAATTTCTTACTACGGGTTCAAGGGACCGAACTCTCTTGACAGAACAAAAAGCGAAAATTCATGATTATAAGTTCGTTAATGACTTCAAAAAGTATCTGAATCCATTGACCTTGAAATCGGCTCCATATATTTCGTCTTCTTATATCAATGCCTTTTCCGACATGACCTTCTTTAACGAGCAAATAAACTAACAACCCATTTCCACAACCAATATCTATAAATCTGACAGGTCTATCAGGGATTCGAGAGGGTTTGGGAATCATCTACTCCTTAATCCAGACAAACCCGGTTTAGAGTCCTATGCGTGGGATCCCTTTCTATCATGTGACCTCGAAAAAACGGTCAATAGGTAAGCGGCGATAGCAATATCTTCGAATACAAATTTCTGCGGGTCAGTTACTTCTGGCCAATCTGCGACGAGACTTTTTCCATACTTTTCTTTCAAATAATTATATTTTGCTTTTTTTGATTAACGAATACATGTAAAGTGGGGTCCACCTTCCCGATGGTCGTCGTCTCTATATCGCCCGTAACGGGAATTAATCTCATCATTATTTGAATGGCGCCCTCTATATTGTACATTTGAAGCGTCGTCTTCCTCTTTCTCTCTTATGTGAGCAAGTCATGATATTAATTCCCGTTATGGGCGTTACGATTTTAGATTGGTATGTATTTATCCGTTACCGGCCTTGATACGATGCTTTATCGATAAGAGATAGCGTTGAAGGAAAGCCACTTTTATTTTGCTCCGAATTATTTATCATTTTTATCAATTTCGGAAGCAACACACTTTCCAACCAACCACGTCTAAGAGCAGGATGGCATTTTTCTTGATCGGAAGGCGACTTTTTGATGTCCAATGAGATGATTCCCGAATTAAAAATGATTTCGTATTCAGACTCGTTATGTTTAAATGAAATTCTGTCTTCAGCTCTTTTGATAACTTCAATTAATTCAGATTGATTATCTCTCTTTTGCAAAGATTTCAAATTCACTTCATTAACGTTTATATGGCCATAAAATCATAAGACTTGAATACGTTCTTTTACGCAGGGCTCCGTAGGACAGGACGAGTCGTTCTGGGACGGTCCTCGTCCTAGCTCGTCCTCGGGACGAGGACGAGTAAATTAAGGTCGTCCTACGGAGGCCTGCTTTTACGTTGATTACGACTCTTTTTACGTTTAATAAGATGGTCTATTACGAATTTTAAAGAATTCATTTCTCGGAATAAAGTCTGAGTCCCGTAGATAACTTATTAAATATTCTAACTAAGGTATCGGACAAGTTTCTTCATAAATAACACCGGTTGTAGCCCTTCATGCAACACCCCTGCGAAGTTTTTTGAGAAATTTGCTTTTCAATATAGAAATCTAGCCTTTGGCAGAAGAGTTCGGATTTCTTTTCCATCTTTGACTTCGATTTTTGAACATAAGACAGATTTTAGAATTGTCTGTGGCTTTAGTAACCATACCTCTAAATAAAAAATAATGCTTTCATAAAAATAAATCTATTGCAGAAAAAAAATACCTAAAACTTGAAAAAAATCTTCGATATTCGGTGTAGCTGTAGTCGGATGAGTCATAATTCTCTTTCGATACGAATGGTTTTCGAGTGAATAATAATACGTTCGGGTAATGAATGCACAGGCATGAGTCATTTTTTACAATTCATATCATTTTACGAAATTCGCGTCAATTTCTCGAGGACAACAAGTCCGAAATTGAGGCATAGACTATGCTGCATAGTCGCTAAAAAAATTGAATTTGTCTCATTTGTCGTCAACGTGTCCATCAATTTTCTTAGATTGGGTCCAATAAGGACTTCTCAGAAATTAGTTTCCGTCGCAATATGGGTTATCGGTAATAACCGGTTGTATTGGTAATTACCGGGTTGATTTAATATAAAGCATCTGGTTTGTCAATTGGTTCAACAAAAGATTTTTAGGGTTCGAGTGTGAATCAGCTGTGATCAAATGTTAGAAATGCAAAATAATATTGAGGGGGATCTGTTCACGGAATTATCACCTGTTAGCCTCTTGCCGCCTCCCTATCTTCTCACACATATGGATAGAGGTCGCCTAATTCTGTCAATTTTGGGTACATAAGCCCAGATTTAGTACTCAACGATCATCCAGAGCTTCTACTAGCTAAAAATAGTAATCAACATATTTTAAAAAACGAATATCCCTTTTTTCAAGAGAGGAAGCATCCCTTTATTCAAAGGGTGCAAGTAAGAATTCGTCAAAATTACAAAACGACGAGCATCGGACACGGATTCCGAGAAACAATCGGACCAAAAGCGAAATAAAACTGTAAGTTTATCATAGTTTCTTGGGTATTTTAGGATCATGACCAGTCAACCGCATAATAGTACCGTATTTTGAGTCTTTACCGTATATTTGGCCTGAATGCTCAACTCTAGAATGCGACGCCCCAGAGACAAGCTTTAATAAATTTATGAAATCAGCGTAGTCGAATAAGCCTAGAACCAAATTTTCAATGGAATCGGAGAAAGCTGAAAAAATTGGGTGTAACACCCTTCACAACCATTACGGATTATAATAGAAAAACGAAGGGGTAGTAGTACCTAAGTTGCATTAGCAAAAATGATATTATTTTGAGACAATAAAGACTTTAAGAACTTGAAAAGAACTTCTTTGTTTCAAATCGTTTAAAAGTAACAAAATCTTTTCGTCTTTGACACAAATGCACAAAGAGAAAATGATAAATACATCATGGGTAAACTCAAAGCTCTTTCACTTGAACCCAATCTAGGATTCGTTTGCATCTGATCTAGTTCAAAATTAAAACTTAGGTCACGAACTACCGTCATGTCCGTTTAGGCACAGTCCGGGAAAAAATATTCATGCCTAAGTCGTTAAATTTATTATTCTTTAGTTTAAAAGTTTCTTTTTATCTTTGATATCATAGTTTATATATATAATATATTGATCAATACAAAATTAAAGAGGTCTTCTTAAAGATTGACTTTAATTCCAATAAATTATATTTTAGTATTTTTACTAAAATATATTTTAAGTTACTCGAACCATTCGAGTCTAATCCATCAAACGAACAGCTCTCCGCACAACCAGTTCATATAATGGCTCAACCACAACTCGCAGGTCCACAACAAAAAGACACAACTTTCACCAAAATATTTGTTGGTGGACTCCCTTACCACACCACCGATGAGTCCCTAAGAAATTATTTTGCTGTCTTTGGTGATATTGAAGAAGCTGTAGTCATTACTGACAGACAAACTGGGAAAAGTCGAGGATACGGATTCGTGAGTCTCAAATATTAATTCTTAAGATTTTTTTTTAAATTATCATTTTAAGGTAACAATGACAAATAAAGAAGATGCATCTCGTGCATGCAAAGATCCAAATCCAATAATTGATGGTCGTAAGGCAAATGTTAACCTTGCTTATATAGGTGCTAAACCAAGAATAATGCAAAGTAAGTATTTTAGTTTACTCAATATATAAATTAATATAATATGGACAAATTTGATGTCCATGATATGGGTTCAGAATTTAAGAGAAAAAAAGCTTTCTTTAGTAACTGCGCTAACTTCCGGGTATTACCATAACACAAATACCCTAATTATATTTTTAGCTGGTCTTGGGGGTGCTCAATATCAGATTCCAATGACTATGCCAGGTACAGTGCCACGACTTCAATATCCAGGTCTGATTGGTCAACAACAAGCAGCGGCATTACAAGGGTAAGTAGTAGACAGTAGACTTAAATTGGTTCGATCCAGTTTGAACTGGTTACTTTTTATACAGAAAAAATTGGACCTAATATATTTATTCATCAGTCGTTAACCATGTGGTAAAATACTACTATCAGCCTACACGAAGGTTTATTTTGGTTTGAATTGGGCTTTTGTACGTTTGAGTCATTTCGTTTTTATTCCTAGATTAGACCGTTCAAGTCCGGACCAGTCCCGAACCACCGGACGAACTATAGTCCGTCTATTTCGGGACCAAATGTAAACGGTCCGCGACTCATTTAATGTATGAGTGAGTTTTTGACTTAGACACTCTTTTCTTGATTTACTTTGCTCTCGAGTGCCATCGTGTGCCATAGTTTTGACGTTTTGGCTTTGATCTTTACTTGGAACTGTACCGAGTGAAAATTTTGATGTCATGTGATGAACTTTTGTCCAAAGTTAATCCAGATAAGTGAATGTATGTTGAAATTATGAATGAAATTTAGTTTTTAGCTTCTGAAATACGCCGTTACAATGTTGAGTCATTAAAATGACTAATACAAGTGACGTCATATTTCTAAACTGACATTTGTTTGTTTAGGATTCAATTAGCCTATGCAGGTTATCCACAACTGATCAATCCTCAAATGTTTCAAATTCAACAGCCTCAAGGTAATTGGATCACAATAATGAAGCAACCATGACGTCATAAAGAATTACGTTTTCAAGGATAACGTCAAAAAAGATAACAAAAATTAATTCTTAATTTAGCATCAGCAGCGGCACCAGGTGGAGCCAATGCGGCTGCTCAAATGATGGACCCGTCGAGTGGATATGCTTTTATTGACCCAACATATGCTGCATTAGCTTTACAGGTGAGTCATTTATATGAGTCATGAATACAAGTTTAAAGGTCTCATACTATATCTTGTCGAAATGCGATAATTTTGATGATGACTACTTATCAGTTTTGATCTAGCGCGCCTACGAGTTACAGTTAGGCTCCCCCAGCATGTGTGAAACTTAACTTTAGATGCAACAATACACGCAAGCAACTGCACAAACTCAACAATCTCCATCCCAAACCAATACTGCTGAACAACAAAGATATTGATCGACCCCAATCAAAATAATTGGGGGAAGCGCTGCTTATAACTTATAAAATATAGTTTAAAATTTGAACTATATTTGCCTTTAGAAAGTACAACACTAGTAGTACACTGTACAGTAATGTCACTGTAAATCCTTCTCTGAAAATCCCTGACTCGGCATTATATAACTTGATGACTGAATTTAGGATTTATTGAAAACCATTCGAATAAATCTCAGAATACAGAACTTCTTTAATAGCTGCAAATTAATAGTACTTCTTATAATGATTACCAAGTGGGTATCACTAATGGGTACCATAAGGACCTTTGATTCGACTAGAAAACATTGAGATACTAATTCAATAGGGTGGTACGAGATGAGACTGTGTCACTTGGTCTAGGATTGAACCACATTAGAGTGAGCCGCTTGGTCTAGGGTTAAACCACATCAGAGTGCACCGTTTTCATATGATTCAACATGTAAAGCTGTGCACTCTGACAATCGCTCGTTTAGGCTGGTGGGGACCCCATCATGTCGTTCCGAACAAGTTCGTCTTTTTGACATTTGCAATTTTTTTATCATTTGGAAAAGGACACTTGAAAGGTATGAATGGAGTCCTTTAATTAGCAAACTAGTCCTTGAATGTGAATGACGTCATTATGTAGAGTTAGCAGGACCCTTAAAGGGGTTTAAATTTAATCCATATGAATTGAATCAAATCTCAGTTTTGTCTCAGTTTCTGTCTCAATATTGAGTCAATATCTCCTAAATGAATAGACGACTTATACAGTTGACAAAGGCACGATTTTATTTGAATGGTTCATCTGTATATTGATTTGTAACTCCTTCGAATGAAACTAATCCAAGTCAGATTGATTGAACTTGGCGCATTTGAAATGACCTTCTTGAAGTGGTGTGACTGGTAGCCGGTGACCTGAAGATTTTAACAGGCTGTATTCGAGACCGACGAAGAGACCGAATACAAATTGAAGATATTTTCAAAATACTTTAATTCGATTAATCAATATATTCTTATTAAGTTTGGCAAAATTGAATATCAATATAAACAACATTCACTTCTGTAACTAATGACTGACTATGATAAAATATCCCCTAAGGTGAAATCTTGAGAATTTATTCTAAGAAGAATGTTGCAAACCGTATGCAGCATACTGTATGTAGCTTAAATTCAGGGAACTTTACGATTTTTGCTCTGTTATCAAATTTTCTTCGAGCAGCTCGAAAGTTTTTGCTCGGATTTTTTTTTAACAGACGCGATTTGTTCGGCGATCATCGTGGATCCTTGTCTAAGAGTCAGAGTATCGAATCCGTTTACGTTTATAAATGGTTGATTTTCAACCAAGATATATCAATTCACGTCAATTGAACCGACGCGACGTCCACTTTCAACTTGACTAAAATAACTTTTGAATCTATTTCTAAAGACTTAAGTTTCATTACAAATAATTGCTTAATTAGTTGAAAAATCTGTAAACCATACAGTTCTATCATGAGACACCCTAATAACTGTATTTACGCTGTATATTTTCCGACGTAAGAAAATGATATTATTATATGAAATGTTATGATATTTATTATTTTAATTGGCGATGAAAATTGGTTGGACTTTACATGTATAGGTCTTTATTTTCAGGTAGGTCTGTGCGAATTGTGATATATTAATTAGTAGCATTTTTAATTTGTCTCGATGGCACCGCGACTACAGAGGGATCCTGCATCTTTATTTTGGTCGCCCTTAGGGGATATTCGCTTTTCGGCTTTATCGTTTAAAGGTTCAGCCACTAAACGAATCACAGAGAATTCAAATGAACAATCTTTTGGTTCTTTTTATAACGGATTTTTTATTTCTAACGGAGACTATCGCAGCTCAAAATGTTTCTGTCACTCTTACAAAAGGTAACTTATCAGAATCACCAGTGAGTGTGGACACATTTGTAATGTGGACATCCTTGGTCTGGATAATTTCACTTAGATTTTTTTTCAGCCAAGAAATGTGTGAAGGAAGAAGCAGTTTGTAAAGCAGATAAAAATGAATGTAAAATGGATGAAATATCACCTCAATGGTATAAAATAGTTGGAATAGCTTTCTTTTATGTTGCTATATTGCTTGTTGGAATATATGCAACTAAACAAGGTCAAAAGAAACGACGAGCATCAATGGATCTAGCAGAAGATTCTATTGTTGCTGGAAGAAATATAGGAACAGTTCAACCCATTTTCGGCTCTTCTGATCATTAACCCATATGATATGGGCTATAACTTATAATATCTAAAACAAGCGTTTGTCAATATCGGATGAGTATAGAAATGATTTTGAATATTTTAAAGGTGTACTGGTTGGCGTATTTACGATGACTGCAACATGGGTCGGTGGTGGATACATTAACGGCACAGGAAAGGCTGAAAAATACCAGGCACTTTACAAATTAAAGTATCTGACTATAGGTACCAAACACGACAGTGACTTGGGTTCATAATCCCGTTGTCCTCAAACTAAGCCTAAAAAGCTGAAGCGATTTATGCAAACGGAAGTGGTCTAATTTGGGCACAAGCACCTATCGGCTATGGAATCAGTCTGGCTCTTGGTGGAATACTTTTCGCTGAGAAAATGAGAGCGAAAGGTTTGTTCTTCTTTTAATTTCATAGCCACAATGCTATTCTAGGTTATGTTACAATGCTTGATCCGTTTCAGCAGCGATTCGGGACTCGTTGGGGAGGCGTTTTATTTTTCCCAGCTTTATTGGGCGAAACATTCTGGTCAGCGGCGATATTGAATGCTCTTGGGGCCACTTTATCAGGATAGGGAGCTCTTCTTTCATCAATTCTTCAAACTATTATTTGATATGATCCTCTTTGTGTACCAGTGGGCTCATGCATTGCGCATAATAGGTACCAAAATGACTCCTCAGAATGATACTTGACGGTTGGTTGACATCACTGAACGAACACACCCTAGCGGCTTCACTCATACAGCGTCCACAGTTTGCCCATCTCAGCCCTAGCCTATTCCAATTTAACGGTCGTTTAAAACTTAATATAAACAAATAAATTATTTGAAATAATTTCGATGAGCTCGGAAACAGTCGTTCTTGGTATGGACACAATGTACTCGATCATACTATCTGCCGGTATTGCATTATTTTATACTGTTATTGGTGGACTTTATTCTGTTGCATACACAGGAAAATGTTGCCATAAACCCCTTTTTTGTATATGTTTGCCAGCCTATAAGCCATGTCACGAGTAGGGTCGAAAGCGGGCGATGTGGAAGTCGAAAGCGGGCGATGAAACATCGGCTGCTTTGACTCAAACATCAGCCGCTTCGACTCAAACATCGGCCGCTTTGACTCAACATCGGCCGCTTTAGCCCAACATCGGTCGCTTTCGACCGTACCCCATGTCACATGATCCATGAGGGTTGAATTTAACTCGGACGAGAATATTTTAGCTGAAATCATCACTATTTTTTATTCTAAACCTCACTTCACCTACCCAACACCATGACCGCAAATGAATCGATGACGTCATCATTTTAAAGATGTTCTTCAATTGATTTGTATATTCATTGGATTGTGTCTTTCCATTCCTTTTGCCGCCTATCATGAAGCTGTCAAAATTCCAATTTTTCAAACTAATGGATCATCATTTGTTGAAAATTCATTTTCTTTAGCCTGTAAGGATTTTTTTCAAATATTAACACTTGCGCTTTTTTCTTCTCGATTTTTGGCACTTTAGTGCCATGACTTGTATAACAGCGATTTTAGTAACAAATCACCATCAAAAACATGTCACACAGTTTTAAACTGGACTGAATACTTCAGCGGAATTGATGATTCACGTCATTTCCGGTTCACTTCCGGTTAAACTTCAGTTTCAAATTTAAGGGGTAATCCTTGGGGACAGGTTTTGGATATCATGACCACACGTGAAGATATGGACGAAATTGACCTCTCTGGCACCAAAGTGCCAAAAAAAAGCGCAACTGTTAAACTACCTCTTGAGGTGTAACAGAACATTGGTTGAAAATTATGTAAAGGGTTTCTCAAAAACACGGACCTGGGTTGGTAGTTGGTCGGATTTATCGGGTTGGGCTGTGGGTGAATGGTTGGATTTCTATTTGCTTTTAATATTTGGAGGAATACCTTGGCAAGTGTATTTCCAACGAGTTTTATCTTCAGACACAGGTGAACTTTACATAAGAGCCTCATAAAGTG
>SCLD01084253.1:0-38095 GCA_004367895.1 Oikopleura longicauda | reverse complement strand
TCCGGAATTTTGGTGTGCTCTCATCAAAGAGATTAAACTTGGATTGCTATAATACGGATTAGGTCATTTGAATTAGTCATAGGAAATTTTACCAGTATAAGTCAGTGAAATCTATTATTGGTAACTTCCGGGTGAACAAGATGTTCGATAACCTCAACGTGATATTAGAACTTCAGAAAAAAAGAGAACCGCTTTACAAAGATTATTTTGAATTCCAGTGAATTGTAGAATTTTTGATAGAAAATAACGTCATACGCATCAACAAGGGACTTACATGCTTCAGAAATAAAGAAGAATTTAAAAGAATTTGACCGTTAAAATTTTATTAATACATATGTCAAGCAGACTGGTAAGGGAACCATAAATGTCACTCAGAAGAGCAAAACTTCATTGTTGAGAAATATCTGAGAATCTGGTGACGTTTATGTTCATCATTTGCTAGAGCATAAAGTGGAGTTCGTCTTCCCGACGGTAATTTGGATGGCAATTTGGTAAGACCGCCGCGAGGGGCAGTATAGAGACGAGAACCAAAACAAGCGAAATTCGGACCAAATGACCGTGGGGAAGACGCACCTCACTATATTTGTATAACAGGACCTGGTGTCATTAACGTTTAACTCGATGAACTGAATCTGACCTTGGTCTATTCAGATCAGACCCGTCCAGTGAATTTCCTAAATGGATGGAAAGGTCTGATGATAGATGATAAAACTGACATTTTTGAAAGCCTCTTATTTATAGAGTTGACGATAATGAACTAAAATCTGGCTCACTTAGGATGCATATCTAGAACGAAGTCAGCTTATTCATTGTTGACGTCATATCATATAGCCATACCGTATGCACCACCTGTCGTATACCGTATTTTACATACATCAGGGTCTACGGAACTGCGAACAAATTGTTTTTATCGTGTTAACAGCGAACACTATTGAAAACACAAACAGTACGAACACTTCGAATTCTGCGAACAGTGCGAACAAACAACGGTTCACATTGTGCGACAATGTGAATAAGGTACAGTGCGAACAGCTGTTCGGTAGACCCTGACATTCAGTATGTATCAACGGTCGTTGAATGTCATATCATTTAGTCTATATATAATTTATATGGTTCGCATCATATTAAATTGTACATCGTGTGTATCACATGCTCATATTGACCAAAT
The DNA here is from genome assembly GCA_004367895.1 of Oikopleura longicauda. NCBI lineage: Eukaryota > Metazoa > Chordata > Appendicularia > Copelata > Oikopleuridae > Oikopleura > Oikopleura longicauda. The sequence continues at coordinate 36,927 of SCLD01084253.1, read as the reverse complement.
TAATAGACTTTATATCCTACGAAGCATGATTCTAGTTGCCCCCTCGGCCCCTCCCAGGAACTTAAACTTAATATTTCTGTTTGAGGAGTTTTTAAATTGGATTGATTCTCAAAGTCGACAAATGAAAACATTTTGGAAGTATGCTGTCAAAGTTTGAATATTGAAGCATGAACAGAGACCGAATCTGAGAGATTAGCTCGAGTTACCCATAATAGAGAAAATTGAAATGTCAAAATGAAAATGGCAAAATGAAAATGTCAGTGATAATTATTCAAGTAAGACCGCTGATTTGTTCCATTAACATTCTTATGGAATAAGATCATCAGCCCATATTTCATGTTAAGATTCCATGCTAAACGATTAATGTTAGATATACATGTAAAGTGAGGTGCGTCTACCGGTAAGTCATTTGGCACAAACTTTGAATGGGGTAGCAAAGATACGATGACCATCCGGAAGCGCACCCCACTTTATATGATTTCAAAAGTACTGTTTTTTCAGTCGTTCAAGTTATTAAATTTTAAACAGACACAAGGTCGACTGGTATCACAGAACTGAATGACCCTAGAATATACAGTATATCATTTAGTCCTAGTTATACGTTTACTTCTGAAGAAGAGGGCGTGTATATAGTGTCACCACTGTAATGTTCAGTCAGCGGGGACCATTTGAACTTGATTACTTGAAGTTGTCAAAGCCACTAGAACTGTTTGCTTCTAACACTTCAAATGTTCCTACTTCGCAAAAAAAAGCCACAACTTAGTGAAGTCAGCAATCCATTTTTTTAACTAATTGATGAAAAATGAAGAATTTTCAGAGAAATCGGACTAAAAAATGCTTCAAAAATCTCAAAAAACTGTATTTTTGAGACAGTGTATTTTGCAGGTGATCATCAATGACCTTGAAATATCTTCAGACGTGTGAAAGAACAGTAATGGATCCGGAAAGTGTTTCCATATGGTGAATTGTTCTGTAAAGAAACATTTTAGAAGAAATATTTGACATGATGCCCGCGTTTGATCGCAAGAACAGAGATTTTTTTGAAAAGTAAGTAAAATTTTGAAATCAAAGGTCACATGATTGGTGATTTTTTTTAAATTCATTTAGCAACACATACTCCCGTTATATGCTGAAGCAAAAATCATATACGTCTTTTGAACCCAGAAATAGAGGTTAGAATTATAACGTCATTTCCGGTTAATATCCGGATACAGGCTCTGTAATAATAACATTCTCACAAAGATAAAACTTTGGCTATTCACATGGCGCAGATTGATCTAAAAAAGAAGTCAGCGAATCTCAGAAAAAGTCGTTCAGTTTCATCCTATGCCACTCTCAGGTAATGTGTTATGTCACATAACTTATGTGACATAAGTTTTACCAAGTGAAAGATCCTTCCTTCCTAATCTGTTTCGATAAAATCCCTAGTTACGTTTTCCGACCTTGGCATTGATCAAATTAGATCCATTCACGGAAGTAAAATTTCGATATTTGGCGGATGCAGTTGGCAACAAAACGTCAATTAGAAAAAAATTCTTCAAAATTTAGATTCATATAGCACTCAAATTTGAACAGGCTTGATATGATAACTGCGCATCCTTTGGTGTTTTCGGAACGGACAGATAGAAAAAAGCGTAGAAAAGTTTATATAATATGAAACTAAGTGATCGAAATAGTCTATAGTCACATGGGCCATGTGATTTTTCTGGTCGATTTACGTAAGTAATCGTAATAATTTGTAATGCAATAAGCTAATCGTTGTTGTACCCAGAAAACAAAACCATTGTTAGTTTCAGCAGACTCTTTTATTTCAATGTCAAGATCCGTATAGAACCGTATTATATAGAAGATAATATTATTCTGAATAGAGAAAATCAAGCGATCTTTCGTTCGGTGTGAAGTTATTCATTTCCGAGGAGTAAAGGCCTTTTAAGCCAAGTTTTATGTTTAGAACGACTGCTGCTGTGAGCTCAATCGAATCATTTCCAGAGAATTCATTTTTGGTAAATTTGACAAAGCAAAAAGAAGCCAGTAAGAAGGTAAAATCATAAATTATGGTCCCAAAACCAGTTTTCCCCCTAAGTACGTGGCAGGACGCGACCGAAGTCATCTAGAAAGTGTTGGAGTGCACTTGACAAAATAAAGCTTCAAACCACATAAACCATGGAAATGGTAGTTTATAAACTATTTAAACCGGTAGAATTTCACCGGCTCAGATTTTACCGTCAAGTTCATTGGATCGTCTGATGTGGTTTTTCTTTCTCACCTTTTCAATCGTTTGAATCTTCTTTGGTTAATCCACATGGAAAAGAGATAAACTACAACAATACGATTTCCGAGCCGTCTGCTTTTTCCATTTCCGATTAAAATGAAAATCTGGATTTGACAAATCTGTATTCTTTAGCAATTGCCTGAATTCATCGCTGGATCTCCATTTTTGAAGCGGCGACAAAAGTCAGAAGCTTATCCAGATATTCTAATTCGGTAAGATTTTTGGAACAAAGAAGGGGGTTCTTTTGTAAATCCTTGTAAAGCATATTGAACACAGATCCGTTTACTTAAACTTGAGCTTTTAACACTGAATGACCCACTCAGTATGCTGGAGACGTCTTAATTCAAATTTAATTTAAGTTAATTTAAACTTAAAATTTATAAAATGGGTCCAATTAGATAGAGTAGAGGTCTTTCTGTGGTAAATCGAACCTGGCTGGCGATAGTGGCTTCAGGTTTTACCTCAAATGACGCTCAAAAATGAGACCGAAATTCCGACGATTTCGCCGATAACGTTTAGACTATCGGACTTGTTTCTACCCTAAAATCTATTATGTTGACTGTGACTTACCCTCTTGTCAGCGATTTGTCATTTATGTCGTAATTGAGACAGTTTTTTGAAATATCTGAAAGATTTTGAGATTGTATCTCGACAAGATCGGAAGTTATGTCGTTCTCATATCGGTTTCAAATTGCGTAAAATTCGCGAAAATTGACATAAAAATGGCTGAATCGATTTGAAGACCGACAATTAAAACATCTTTTGAGAACTGTTACAGTCGGTTATCTACTGAATTTGACGAAATTAGTCCTCGGTGGTCGAATTGAATGTCGTAAATGTAACAAAACATGCGTCAATCGTGGTCTATTATTGATACATGCCCGTCACACAAAGCTTGGCTCGATGTTTCAGCTGGTCGGAAGTATAAATGGCGGCTTACTTTTGAATTTAACCAAATCTAAAATATTGAACTCACTATGTTCGGAATAATGTTCCATATGATTATTAGGTCATGTACCGGTATCCGGAGCTATACCCGGTTACAAATTTCCGGGCATTCAAAAGTCGGATATCAAAAGTATCATTTTATGAATCAATTTAAAAGATTCTCTAGCTCATTCCGAATATATGATGATTCATAAAGCGGTAAAATTGACTTCAGAATTATATTTTGTAGATATCAAGTTTAATCAGGGTTTGTGGTCATATAAGGCCATTAATCTGGAATATATTGGCTCAGGTTAAAGCTCTAAAAGCTTGATTTTAAATCTTCCGTTGCGGTTAAGGATAGCGACCAGATTCATCATTGCTCTTTTATGATAAACTGTTATCCATATGGAAATTACAGTGAGATTAAATAGTGAACAGTTCGTTCAAATTTCAGTAGTTTAGATTCTCCTTGCGAAATGAAGATCATTATATATCTCGAGTTTTAAATAATCAAACTGATATTAATGAAGGAAAGATGACCTCGTGGACGACCTTGAGCCATCTGAGGTCTTTAGATCGTCATCCAGAGCACGAGATTTTCTTTAATCAGGGCTCATCGTTCGGTTTGAGAAAGTGCTATTTAATAAATTCTAAGACATCAAAAGTTATAAAAAGAATAACTAAAAAAAGATCATGATTATCTGAATGGCGCCCTCTATTTTGTATATTCGGAGAGTCGTTCTCCCCTTTCTCCTCTTTGTGAGCAGGTTATGATATTAATTTCCGTTAGGGGTGTTACAATTGAAGGAATCGAAACTTTACTGTTGTTTCTCTGCGAATGTTTAAATGCTCAGTACCACAATTATTTGCATTTCTAAGGTTATCATAAACCAACACATGTCCAATAGTAAAAACTACCATGCTTTGAGCGTAAAAACGGAAATCAGGTGCCCAACGGAAGTTTAACAAATTTATATCAAATCAAAAAATGATTGGCTTATAGACCATAAGTTATGGAAAATTGGCCCTAACCGTTAGGCTAATTTTATTTACTAGAAAGGGCTTGGCTTAGAGAAAGGACCTAAAAAACTTTATGTAACATACAGTTATAATTATTAGTAGGTCATATACAGGGGCTATAAAATTTTAAATTTCATCGTAGTTACGCGTTTGGATACAGAATATATATTCTAGATTCAATATTTGACTTTGGATTTGGTCTCTGAAGTTCAAAACGAATTATCTTTATGAGGAGGTGGTGTTGAAGGTGGCGCCATTTTATCTCTGTCTCAATTCTAGCTTTATAAACTTTTCAAAGAACCCCTCGAAAATGGCCCCGAGGAATTTTTAAAAAATCTTTTCAGATCTCGAAGCTTTGCCGATCTGAAAAAGGGATTATCCTCGGTCAAAATAATATAAAAAATAATTGTTTAATTTTCATAAAAATGACACTTTATGTTAGTTCATTTTACAAAAATATTCAAAAAGAGTTTCATACGAAAGATGAGAGAAAGTCAAGACTCATTAGAACTTATGAATACTTTGACAGAGCTAAACAGAATAATATTTTGGAAGAAAATCAAAACACTGGAGGACCAAACCGAGGTGGTGGTGGCGGTTCGAGACGGTTAAGTTATTCAAAAGAACCTCAAATTCGGAGAATATCAAAAGATATTAATCAAATGGCCATTTCACTCGATTCTGGGAAAAGGTACGTCAAAAACTTTGAAACAAGCCGTTTTTATGGTGAAAATGAGAAGGGTTTTTAGCATTTTTATGAAAATAAACCTCGATCAGACTCATGTATTTCTGGCCACAGCCTTCACTGGGAGGAGTCAATAGACGTTTAGATGCTGATTTCACTATTTTTGATGAATGCCTATTGTTTGAAATTGCGTATTTTGGTATATTCCATTTTGTTTTTTGCAAATTGAAACAATTTCCATTCTGATTTGTCTCAAAGTGACCTTTTTGCATTTATAAAATTTCAGTATAGGGGGTATCATATTCAACTATTTATAGTGTGAAGTAAACCGTGTTTTGTAAACAGTATATTAACTTGTCTTAAGGTCGGATTTATTGGGACGAAAACAAAGCAAACCAGATAGACTGAACACCCGCCAACGCAATTCATCCTCAACACGTGATCATCATACTTTATCGCGTAGGCGGTCATCGGAAGCGACACGAAACCGGTCAATTGTGCGTAACACGTTAATACAAGAAAGAACCGGAGATCGAAACGAACGCAAAAACTCGGCACTTTCAAATAATGAAAATGATAAAAATAAAAATTCGGGACGTCTGAGAGAACAACAAGCTGATATCAAAGAAGAAACTTCTAGTAGATTAAGACAACCAATCAAAAGGGACAAAAAATCAGTCAAAAGTACACAAGGATCAAGTCAGAAAAGTACAAAGGTACGTCTACTTAAATCTGAAAATTTTATGCGCATTAACAATTACAGTATACAATGTAAAGTAGCCCAGCGTTCAATACTTCTATGGGGGTCACATGTTAGAGCGGAACGCCTGGCCTTGAACTTGCACACATAAGAGTGGAACACTTTCCACGCAATGTGTGCAAATTCAAGACCGAGTTACACTCTAATGCGGGACCTCCCATATAAATCAAGCAACTATTTGTTTTCGACGATATTAAATTTAATGGTTTTTTAAGGCAGAAGAACTCGAGAACTCAACCATCATGGAAACTGAAGATATTTCGACATCATATACAATGGATGAGACTGATGAACTTTACAGGTGAGCTATTTTAAATTCCCAATCAAATTAACCTTTTGTTCAACAAAACGAAAGTGTTCGAAAATATCAAAATTTCATTTTCAGGCGTATAGTGAGTTGGGTGGCAATCGTTGATAGACACATCAAAACCGATGATTTTGACAAATGTGTCATCATGGAAGACATCGACTACAAAGATGATATTCCAAGACCATCAAGTGATCCAGACTATCATCCTGGTAATCATCATACAGTGACAATTGTGCAATATGATGATTCGCCAAAAGAATCGAGTTGAATTTCTTCAAATCCGCCCCATGGTTTACCTTATTTGTAAAATGGCGCTAGTGAGAGAAAAAAAGCTCTTTAGCGCTACCGCTAGCCTATCACACTACTCCTAAAGTTCTAAAAGTTTGCACATTTATCAATTCGCTGGCTTTTATGACATAAAATAATGTCAGATATGGCCGTTAAACATATTTTCGGACAATTATTGATAAAATTTGCATTCAATAGTTCATCAAATCAAATAGCCTTAATTATTTTAAACTGATATTCGTCGTTCCATGTGTTTTAAGTTCGGATACATTTCTGTGCCAGACAACAAAATAAATATATTTGCAAGGTGTTTTCTTTGGGTAGTTTAAAATTACGCCTGAATCTAGTTCAGTTATTGTTCAATTTATGGATTTTGTTTCTTCTATCGGAATACGTGGCATGATTGGGTTCAAATCTTACGGGGTACAAATTTTCTATTAATTGTCAACTGTCCGAGTCAATTCTCAAATGTCCGACAGTCAACATTCTTCAAAAATAGAAATTAAAAATAGAACTTTTCCGATATTTAAGCCTTATCATAGTATGAAAGTCATAAGAATAACATCTCTAAATTTAATTATCCGTTAAAAGATATATTTAGTTCCTACGAAATACAGAATATCATTATTACGCGGCTTATTTATGCCCTCATGGGGGCCTTATCTTTGGAGCGGAATGCCCGGTCTTGAACTTGCACACATTAGAGTGGAAAAATGTAAATTTATTTTGCACATAAAGTGTTCCACTCTAATATGTGCAAGTTTAATAACAGGTGTTCCACTCGAATGTGTGACCCCCCATATCTTTTAAGAAACTCTCTGTTCTTCGAAGGGGCATTATATTTTCGTTCATCTGGCAGTTTTCTTATTTGTTTGCTTATACTGCCATAAATGAAATTGATAGTTAATAAGTTGACTTTGCACTCCCTTTCTATTGGGCTAATTTAGATTTCATTGAACTATCACTTTTATCACACGACTAGTCAGATTTCGACAGTAACCGCTCCCGTTTGTGGATCCATAAATTCGAGACATAAAGTGGACTTTAATTGGCCAAATATTCAAATATTACTGACGGGCCACGGCTGCGACCAAATAATGCTGACGGGAAACATTATACTCCGGAAGCTAATATTTTCTTTTACAGGGCGGACCGCTTCAATTAGACTTTGATCGATTTCAAACATGGGTCGGCAGTTTGGATAAAGTGTCCCCGGAAGTATTTCATGGAAGTATGTTTTTGCTAGGAATCGGAAAAGGAAGAATTTGAAGAGTACTGAAGCCGAAAACAAAAGACTATATTAAGTCATTACAAGCGTATAACTCAATAGAAAACCACAGAAGGGTAAACTAGAACTGAACATGGATATCAAAATCCAGTCAATGTACTCATTATCAAGTCCTTCTTATATAGGGGTTGACACATTAGAGTGGAACACCTGGTCTAGAAATTGCACACATTGGAGTGGAACACTTTCATATGATTTTGCATGTAAAGTGTCTCACTCTAATGTGTGCACCCTCATTTATTATGATTTTGGTTTATGTCATAAAATGGATCAATCATAACATCGACTGACAATAACCGTTCAAGGATGCAATTATGAAATACCATGAAATGCACGTTTTACAACTCAAATCCATTATGCACTTTTGTATCCACGTCGGATTCATCTAAAATAAAAAGCCGTAGAGAAAACGGACAAGTTGGATATATGGACTGGTCAAATTGAAAGAAGCACAGAAAAAAACTCGAGAAAAATGGCACTTGACGGCTTAAGCACCAGAGCATTTAATATGAAAAACCTCATCAGTTTTTTTAGTAATTTAGAGGATAAGATGGATTTACAAAACGGTTAGTTCTATCTTTGATAACAAAATTGTATAATGAGGGACCTCTTCTCGTTTGGAAGACTTAGCCCACTTTATTAGTCGCCATTTGTCGCCAAATGAAAAAAAAGTTGTTTCTATTAAGATACAATAAATTCGAGTTCCATAATTGAGCTTTCTGGCGTCAACGAAAAGACAAACAGTACTCTTGCGCAGGCTGATTTAACAGCAGAAGAGGATCTGGCAAAGGAACCAGATCAAATCGCGTCCACGAATTCATCCTTTATAAATGAAGACGCCGAAACCGTCGTAACGGCAACCGTTCAAAACGAAACGATTAATGATGATACAATAGATGAATCCACATTTAGTGACGCCAATGAAACTGTTAATGAAACTTGTGAAGATATTGATTCCATCGAAAAGTCTGAAGAAGACGAAATTCATGCTATAGAAGTTCAGCGAAAATCTCAGTCAACTGAAATACATGATAATAGTCAATCAGACGAAGGAAAACTTGTTTTATGTAAAAATATTGTGTCTATCATTGTCAGTATGAATCATGAGTTGTGACTCGTGAAATTGATGCGTGAAAATGGACCGCCGGTCGAGTAAATTTCAAGTTTTTAAAGAGGCTTTGTCAAGAATGTCATCAGACTTTGGCATCCAAACAGACCCTCTTCATAATGTAAAAAGCATGGGGCTATTGACTTTGAAAAAATATTCGGTTAATATGCCCGAGAGGGGGTAACTTACCGGTGTTACTTCTTCCTAAGAAGATGACCTCAATAAGTTTAATTCCTTATCTATGATTCATAAATTAAGAATCATAGAGCTCAATGAAGCGATATTTAATAAATTATAATCCCATGAAAAGTCAATCTTCGCAGACTGGTAATTCTATAATAGAATTCACCGAACAAGAAATTGAAAAAATTGACGAAGACAAAACCGAGACCAAATTCGAAGCTTTCCGGAAAAAGGATGAAAGCGGCGATGAAACAGGATTATCACAGCAGACGAATTCGGTTAATAAAAACAATCAGTCGACCGAGGAGCAAGGACCACTCGACAACAAGAAGAATATGAGACTTGTTCAAACAGGTTTCGGTTTTTAAAAAACTTTTCTAATCCACTGAAGAGATCAGAATCATAAGGTAAACCGGTTTAAGATAAATCCGAAGCCAAAAAAATGAGAAATCCTTGGACAGGATCATTGGGTAGGCCAGCAAAGCATAGGCAAGCAAACAATTTTAATTTTGATAATCAAAATGTTGGTGAGCTTATCAATTTCTGGTCAGAGCAGAAACGTAAGTAATAGTGAGGTTTGTCTTCCCGAAAGTCGTTGTCTCGGAATTCGAATCACATGACCATCGGGAAGAGACCCTCCACTTTATTTATTTGATTTTCGAAACCATTTTTTGCTTTATAAAGCTTCACCTCTCAAAAAAAGTACTTAGCCGTTTTATTCAAAATTCCAAATAAAACTGAGCCAGCACAAATTCGAGATTTAATCGGCCGTTTTCAAAAGAAAGGTTATTGCTTGAATGTTTGATAGTTTACAGTCACTTTACGTTAGGCTAGACTTTTTGTGAGTTAGGTAGGATAGAAAGTTTCCGATAGTGCCTGATTTATTTTTGTATCTCTTATTTAGTTTCTGTTTCTACATCTTTTCGTAAAAAGACGCCAAATGAATATGCCGATCGCCAGGTCGAAATCAATGCTCAAAGAAAAAATGTTGATTTTATGGCAAATCGTTTCGAGTCACACAATAAGGGGTTTCTTGACGATAGCGACTGGATGTTAAAGGTAAACATTTCATCGTATATCACATAAAAAATATGACCTGCAGAATAATTTATTTTTTTCTAGGCAAAGGAAGTTGGAAACCGTAACTTGTCAAACGATATGTCAAGTGATGTGACCAGCAAATCTTCAATGACTCAAAGTCTTCAAGAAGATTACACTGGAGAAGTTATCGCCGAAGATGAAGTTCTAAGCTCGTGCAACGCATCCAATAGCAATGATACATTGCAAGAGGGCTTATCAGAACAGTACGCATCAATATTTTCAAATTAATAATCTCTGTAAAGTGGGGTGCGTCTCCCCGATGGTCGTCGTCTCTATACTTACTCATGCGAAAACCGGACCAAATTGCCATCGGGAAGAGGCCCCCTCTTCAATAGAGGGGGACAAAAAAACTATATCAATCTGAATTTAAAGGAGAACTATAGGTTTTTTCAGGAACATGGTAGTTTTTCATATTTAGCACAAAATACTGTACAGTTCAACTTAGATATTCAATAAAACGCCTATTTAGATTTGCCGAATCTGAAGCATTTCCTAATAAGCCTTCATCAATCGGGTCAAACGATATTAATGGTAAACTAACCATATGATTTCATATTTATTCACCAAAATTATCCTGTGTATCGATCGATCTAGATCAGTCTTGATCAGTCTAGATCGGTCTGGATCGATCGGTCCATGAATTCTTGCCCGCTGATACAATTTTACCATTTTAAAACCTTTTTATTAGATGAAAATACTGACACTCTTTGCCAATCTGACACAACCGCTGATTCTGACACTCAGTCCGTTCAAAATCTCCGTCGTTTATGGGAAGCAATCAGTTCAAAACGATGAAATATTGTCAATATCAACATTATATCAATATTATATTGATCATTTCTGCTACAAGCATGACAACTAGATTTCAATAAACAATTTATTAGGTATCATTTTGTAACATTTTATGGCGTTTTTAAAGAGAGTAATTGTTTATTTCATCAAATGAATTAACACAGTTAGTTTCGTAACTGTGAATGTTTACTCCATTGACATAGATTCCGTTATTTCGGTTATTTTGGCTTTGCAATGAATTTTGAATATGTTGCATTTGATTTTGTTCAAGTGATGCAAATTTAGAAAAATTTGCAGTGACTTCGGTCGAACATAATTGCTCCCATTGAGCTGAGTGCAATCCTGAGTTGTAAGCTGAAGTAAAATTACCTTCCGATTTTTCCATGATAAAAATTATTTAAGATTCTTTTGATGAGAAGTCAGTCTTATAAATATCGAAGCTGAGAAAATGTTTGGATGGTGGCGCAGTATATTTATAATATCTCATAGTAGATTTCTGTTTAAGAAGTACTGTCGACTACATTTCTTGAATTCTTACTTTGTCTAACATCAGGTTTATAAAGATGGGGAAGGTTTTTAAGATGTCTCAATGAGAAGTAGTCACGTGTTTTCGCTGAAATGGCTAACTTTTCAATCAGAAAAATCTGAAATGGCTCAATATGCGAACTTTGACAAATTACCACCAGCCGAGCTAAAATGTCTTATATAACATAAGTTATTTTTAATGTTTTATGGCTTTCGTGACAGAGGTAAATTAACCTCATGTTTGGGGATCATTATTAACATGTCCTAAATTAAGATTTTATTTGTTTAGAATCCTTATTGAAAGATATTTTGAATTATATATTATAATTCATATATAATTCATTTACAATTTATTGTATAAATTATTCATTGATAATTCATTTGATGAGTGCCATATTCGGATCCTGGTCTATCTTACCTAACATCACTATTCGCAGATGCATCCGTAATCACTATCATGAAATTTTTGACATTTTAGACCACGCCTAAGCAAAATCACGTGACTTTTTTAAATTTTGAAAGGTGCCCGCATGAACTGGCTGACAATGTCATAATGACATACCTACTGTATGGGTAGGGTTGTTGGTAGGGATAGCAGTGCCGAAGGCACTGCACGGATAGGTACATTCAATCAGATTGAAACTTTTATTACCTACTAAACTTGGCCCAACTAAGAATCTGTGACCCTAAAAAATTCAATCTGGCGTCACCTAGTGGCCAAAAAATTTTTTTGAAAAAACGATTTTTTCGATTTTCGGTCATTTATTTGGCTCGAAATTGGTCAAAAATGGTTCCCGCACTTTTTTCGACTTGACTCTGATTCAGTAAGCCCAGGCCTTCAGTTTGAGTCAAATGGCGACCTTGAGGGTGCTTGAGGCCGAAAAATATTACGTAATTACGAAAAAATTACGACAAAAATCATGAATTTACGGCGAAAATTTTTTTGAAATTCCAGAACATGTCTATTTGATCATTTTCGGAGCTTATTAACCTCCAAGAAAAATTTCCTTGATATCTAAGCAATTTCTGAACACCCTAGTTTCGGCACTGTTATCCCTAGTTGTTGGGCATTCGGTTGTGATTCGAATGGGAGTTTTTTTGAGACTCGATTATTTAGTAGAATCGCTTGATTTAACGAGGATAAGATCGTGTGACCTTAACCATTTAAACCCGTGCAATTTTAATTCTCGTTACTTTGTAATTTCGCCTGTGAAATGGCCCTGTATTCAATTTATGAATAATCTTGTTAAGAAAGAACATTACAGGAATAAAATAAGTCATCCGTTCATTCCCATCGAAACTTTGATTTCCGCTCACTTCAGAACAAGCTGTGAAAAAATTCAAATAAACTTTTAATGAATTTTATTTCATCCTACAAAGAGTTGAGAAATTGACGATATGATATTTAAAAATTTCAATATATTATACATTCATATTTGAAATACATGTTACAGAATTTATGTGCTAATATATCATATATTATATATGGTGTTTTAAGTTTTGTCGAATTTGTGGTCGAATTTGTCGAATTTTTGTTCCGAATGAATTCAAATTTCGACTCCTATGTATAGTTTCCTAATGAATGGCGGGATGTTTATTTTTCGCCCCATCTCCTGTGGAAGCTTCCGCCTCGAAAAATAAAAAAAAAATCCACTGAATTATGGCATTTTCCCACCATTTCAAGAATTGAGCAAGCCCATATTATGCGGGTTGCAAAGTGTGCTCAACAAAATGGAACAATATTTATGTTTATTTTCAATCTAATCGGACGAATTATTTTAGCAGTTAATGGTTCATCCATAAGAAGAGGCAATTTCGGAAATATAATCGCGTCGATTGAACCAGCTAGGGGTTGGATATCGTTCGAGTGGAACGTCTCGATACTCTTCATAGTTCTAAACTATAACTTTGGCATTTTGCTGAACTTTTTGTTGATTGAAACCAATGCTTACATTTTTCATCTCACTCTTGTAATTGAATTTAGGATGATTTGAAGGTCGCCAAACCGGCTTTGTTGTATCAGCTTTTTGGCCACATTTACCCCGATAATCTCTATTAACCTGAACATACATGTATAAATAATAAGTTTAAGTAGTCAGTATAATTTATACTGACTACTTCAACTTCACAAAGGTCGAACGTACTGTTGTTATATCTTGAAATACAGGTAGCTTATCAGGACGTGCCCTTGCTCGCTTAAGAATATCTTTGAATAAGTCCGCAGCATGAGTATCGACTTGTGAAAATTTATCAAAATCTTTCCTAAACAATAAAATATAAAATATTGGGGATTCCACAATCCAACCTACCTGTAGTTACTTCTGCTTTGAAGCGGTCTATCTTTCTCAATATTAATCTTATCTCTTGGTTTTCTGTTTGTTGCTGGACGTCCATCAGGAGTCGTATAGTCAAGTCTGTAGTTTGTCCGATCCCCCAATGGCGCTGAAAATGACCTTGGAAGTCTTTCTTTGTCTAATTATCATCTTTTGATACCAGATCTTATGTTGTTCAAATAAAAGTGTTTTACGGTAATCATTTACGTTTCTTTACAGTAGGCATTTAAAGAAAATAATTTAATCATTAATGGGTTGAAGCGTACCCCACTTTAGACTGGTGTTAACCTGATGATGGTTTATAAACTCGTTTTGGTATAAATGGACGATGAGCTGTATGCGGCCGATAGTCTTGATAAGTTGTACGGTCAGCAAGAGGATCTTTTTCTCTTTTAAAATTCGTACTGTGAGACGAAAATACTGCCTTGGAAGTGATTTCATTATAAATTATAATTTATAATGAACATAAAGGGGGTCACACATAAGAGTTGAACACTCAATATTAAACTGCCACACATTTGATATGATTTTGCATATAAAGTGCTCCACTCAAGTTCAATACCAGATGTTCAACTCTAATGTTTGCCCCGCTATATAGCATGGAACCATGTGTGAGATGAAACCTATCTTTGGTTGATCTGTTTTTGGCAATTTTTGATGAATTTCGTGTGATTGGATAGTATAGTCCTGTTTGACTTTTTTATCGCCATAAGCTGGTACTTTACGAATTCTTCGGAACCTTATTAACCATATTAAAAATTATTGTATATCAATATTGTAAGAATATATAAGTCTTATTTTGTTCTTTCTTATAACGCAAACACTTATTATTGTCTATAATATTGGAAAAAACCGACCGGTAACTTACCAGGGTTGTCTCATTTTCTCAAGTGCTTTCTTTCTTAGATCTCTCGTCTCCAAGGATTCTTTTATTTTGTAAATTAAGCAAATAATAATTACTTGACACCCATCACTCACATGGACAATGCATCTGTGCCATACAAAACTTCGAACACTAAAATAACAGTATTCTGGTGTAATCATATTTAATATCAATAAATCAAAAAGCATCTTAAACCTTTGAAGCAGTTTGTAGAATTTGAATTTCGTCAAAACCGAACTGACATTGAAATTACATCGTGAATAACATTGTGTTATTTTACATTTCGATTTTGACAAATTTGGAAGGACAGGAAAGACATGATTCTTCTCGACACGATACCATTCGGAAGTACATTCATGATCTAAAAATTAACATTTGACTTTTAAGTCATGTGAAAGTTACATCTGTGAGTTTTTTCGCTTCATGTTTTCTCACTTTTTAATTTCAATTTTTGAGATGAGACTGCTACCAATACTGGGTAAGTGAATGATATTACCGGCGACAATGACATTTTCGTTAAAAAACTTTAAGATAAATTCTGTTAAGGCTTGGCAACTGCTGAGTTGGCCGTAAGTTCGCCTGAGATCCGGCCTAGAACACCGGCTCAAATTGAATTAATCGAAAAATATCGAAACGATGTTCTTCCTCAAATGGACTCAAGATCTGGTTGGTGCGAGGGCTTCAAAGCTTTTGGAAACCTTATCATGACTGATCAGTCAAATTGTGGAACAGTTCAAAAGTGTGCTGACACGATGCAGTTATATTTTCAGGAATTCGTTATGAATGATCAAACTAACAATTTTGTCACATTAATTTTTTGTGGGAAAGAAGAAGATACCCGTCCTGACGATGCCAGGGGTAATGTATGGTGGTATGATGGAGAATATTCAAATGGTGATAGGTAAGACTGTCGATTCATCTGTTTTTTTTATCAGCTATATATTTCAGCCATATAGAAAGGTTGTTTAAAGTGAGATGCGTCTTCCCGATGGTCGTTGTCTCTAGACTGCCCAGACGGAATTGGGACCAAATGACCATCGAGAAGACCCACTTCACTTTACAAGGCAGTCATTTGTATCATTTAGAGAATATTGGATCTGTGATCAAACGAGTAAATTGGTTACCAATGAAGAAACGTATGCATGTGGTAGACGTGGGATGTATGTTCGCGGAATTGAAATTGACATTTCTATCTCGCTTCAAGCTTCTCCCGATTGGAGACACACCAAATGGGATATAACTCATGATGTTTCAATTTCAAATGATTTCAACGGTGAAGCTGTTCGCGGCCAACCAATGTTCGATTATACTCCACGAAAGGACTGTTGCAATGAAGATAACCGATGTTGTAAGAGTACATGTAGATGTGGAACGGAACACGGACTCAAGGAAGGTGAATGTTTTAACGGGGCAAATAAACAAGTGACTGATATGACAACAGAATGTGCTCAACCCAACCCATGTGGAAAAGCTGACGAGATGCACAAACTTTGGGGTGCCAGTATTTATGAACAGCTGTGTAAGTCGACAAACGAATAGCTTGAAAGCATCTGGGTTAATAATAACGTTATATTTAAGATGGTAAAAAAACACATGTTCTGATGACGATTTGCCAAAAAGATGGTTACTGGAAAGACGAACATGAATCTTGCAATGATCCTCGAAATGGTCAATATTGCAAAGAAGAATCATGGAGTGCTATCGGCGCAGATCAGATGGGATTTGCTCTTTTTGAACCAACCCAGTTTTCAAATTCAATCTGGGATCATATCGGTTAGTATCTTTTTAACCGCTTATATAGAAAGGATTCAGAATATAACTGTTAATATGAATCATGACGATCAAATTTATATTAAGAATGGGATAAAGCCCCAAGAGATCAACTCCGTGGAGATGGACATGTGATGGGCGACGGCGATGGTTACGATCCTTACCGCTTTTCGCAATGTTGTACAACTGTGACTATTGCACCACAGATTTAAACATAATGCTCATCCCGGTCAAACTGACTAAACCACAAACTGTATCCTGATTTGTTTCT
Organism: Oikopleura longicauda; assembly: GCA_004367895.1. Taxonomy (NCBI): domain Eukaryota; kingdom Metazoa; phylum Chordata; class Appendicularia; order Copelata; family Oikopleuridae; genus Oikopleura; species Oikopleura longicauda. The sequence continues at coordinate 20,408 of SCLD01084253.1, read as the reverse complement.
GTAAAGTCCATCTCTTTAATCTTTCCTTATTTTCTTTGCTTAGTACAACTGTCGCATTGTTTATATTTGTAAAAATTCCATACTTCCATGCAAACATATAAATTATATCATTTATTATGAACGATAATATTAACTATATTAAATAGCGGTTTATTTATACAAAGCATAACAGAGAATAAATTATTGAGGGCCTCATTTTGACGTTAACCGATCAATTAGCTTTAATCAACCTGACTAGATGGCGCTATAAAGTCAATCGAAGTCTGATTTTGAAGTGAAATTTTGAAAACGTGCCTAAGCAATTATCGGAGCTCCGAGATATGGCGATTCATCACAAAATTTGAATCACAAAATTTGAAATGCCGCATTTCGAATAGGCTTCGTACAAGGTCAACCGAGGTCAAACTTTCAACGTTCAAGTTTGAATGATTTTGAATTTTCTTTGGCTCAATTGTTTGAACAGAAATACTACTTAGTATTACTACTATGCAGATAAAGTGTCTCTTATAATATCAAAAGTCATTTGCTGGTTAAACTCATTACGAGTGACCTTGATATCTGAAGTAGGATGACTGTTTAGTTCAATATAAGCTCAAAATTCGATATTATCCGAAATAAAGTGTAAAGAAGGATTAATCGGAGTTCATTGATTGAGTATTATTGTGAATATATATATATATAAATGATCAAGTTTACAACATTTTTTTATAAGATATATGACATGGATCCGATTTTCTTCTGACTAAGAAATAGAACGCCTTCTCCAAGAGTTCTCACTTTTATAACGTGATGCATACGGAGACTGGAAATATAAAGTAAGTGATATTTTACCGAAATGATAGCTCTAAGGCCAATTCTTTGACTTATTTTAGATTATATCGAGCATCAATCCATACCATTCCAACAAATGAACTTCGATCCCATAATATAGCTCTCTTCAGGAAACCATAATTATTAGATTCAAAATTCGCTGGTCAGGGTACCCTTTATATACAGACGTATCAGTATCAAATTAAAAAGATCTGACAATTGTGTTTGATAATCTTTCAAAAGCACACTTAAAACTCATATACAGCTGTATTGGTGTGGATCAATTGTTAGTCGTAGATATTCTCAATAATTTTGCGAAATCATGGTCTTTGATTTTATCAAACCAGGCTGTTTAGCTTTCATTAATCAAGTAGAATATCCAATTTTTTGTGTGCTATGTTTTGTGAATCCATTTGGTTTTGTTACTTTATACCTGAGCATACGGTAAGACATGAATCATGCGGCATGATTTACTGCAAACCTCATTATCATACGATGATCTCGTAAGCCTTTTTTTAAGATCTTGGCTTTGCTTATCAAAGAAAAATTTTGAAAAATCGCAGCTTTATTATCAAAAAGGATTGTCCGATCGACGGACCGTTTTCGAGTCTCTACTAGGTAGAGTTTAGTGGGTATATCTACCGCATATGTTATTTTGTTCAAAGTCGAACTTTGCAAAAGCAAGAAACTTATTTTACTTTGTTTTCGTGGTAAATGTTATTTCTGCTGGTGCAATTGTCAATTATGTTTTCAGGCCAATGACCGGAAAGTCTCAGATAATCTAAGTTTAGATTCTAAATGGCGCAAAATATTCGTATAGGTTTGTGATCAATGATCATCAACTCCCGATTCGGGAGTCCCGAATAATTCTCAATAATGGTTTACCGGGTAAACTTTACCCTCCCCTTCTGTGACCGAAAAAGCACCAACATCAAACGTTACGACCCTACAGCAAATCGAAAATATCATATTAGAAAAAGATAAACACAAGAAACCGTGGTACGGTTAGCTTATTCAACTTTTCGATTATTTCCAACTAAAATAAAAAACAATGCAGATGTAAACAAGCATATTCTGATAGGTAGGTTTTTATTGGAGCGAGTGCAGTGAAGAGAAGTGTCACATTGAACTTTTTTCAGTCAGGTATGGGGTCTAAGATGAAGTCAGGTAAAACAATAAGATGTCACCGTTTAGCAATTATGTATATTAGTCACATTATGCCACCAGAATACAGGTCTAAGAAGTTATAAAATACCTATCCTCAATATAACTTCTTTTCGAATGAATGCAATCCATGAACACCACCTTCTCCCCGAGCCGAAGCCGATCTCTTTTCAAACTTCAATTCACCACAGTTTAGTTTTAGATGAATATCCTAAAAAGATATTTAGAAACGTTTATTAGTATTTTGAAAGGATTACCTTTACACTATTAGATCCAATATCTTGGAATCCATGTTTTAAACCAGCTTGAATATATGGTATAAAATCATAAATGGATCCTCTATCTTGTACTGCACCAGAAACCCCTTGTGCAACCTTGACTGTTGCTTTATCCGAAAAATATCTGTTCTGACTCGCTTTGTGTTTCATTGCATCAAGCGAACCCATTCCACGATATTTTTTCAATCTAATTCCATCTTGATAAAAATATTCACCAGGCGACTCTCCACATGCAGCCAAGAGCGAACCCATCATAACTGTCGATGCACCTAATGCCACGGCTTTTGTCACATGGCCAACATTTTTTATGCCACCATCTGCAATGCACGGAACACCGTGTCTAGCAGCATATTGACAAACTTTATAAACAGCAGTCCCTTGAGGTCGACCAACAGCCATTACTTCCTAAATTTGAGCGTTATTTCAAGCGATTTCTCTATCCATGAAAATTACCTGCGTAATGCAAATCGACCCACTTCCCATTCCAATTCTCAGAGCATCGACTCCTAAAAACCAGTTTAGGGTCAACTCTATTCATGCTCAACGTTTTACTTTATAGTTCTAACCTGCTTGAATTAGATTTTTGGCTTGCGCCTGTGTGACGACATTCCCCCCAATAACTTGTAAATGTGGAAAGCTTGCTTTTATATATTTGACCATTTCAATTTGATAAATTGAATTCCCCTGACTTGAATCAATAACAACAACATCCACTCCAGCTTCAACCAATAATCTCAATCTTTCTTTATCATCCGGACGTGTTGAAATTGCAGCACCAACCAACAGCTGTTTGCAAGAATCCTTACTAGCCAAAGGAAAGTCTCGATTTTTCTTGATATCTGTACGACTAATAAGTGCCACCAGCTCATCCTTAACGATATAGATAATTACCACCTCTTTCGAGCCATACAGATTTATACTTTTTAGAAATATCAACAAACCTTGTCGTTCAAAACTGGAAGTTTTCCTCTTTTGGACTTCATAAGAATAACATTAGCCTCGTTCAGCGTTACACTTGTTGGTGCAGTTACTTTCAAACTTTATACTTTGTCCCATTTCTAGATATGGTGGGGGGTTTTTTCGTGTACCAGTCTGGTACTATCAGACCTATTTGATATAAGTCGGATATGGGATGAGTGTAAACTTTCCTAGATCGTCTTTTTTTGTCATGATGTCTGATAATTTTTTATCGTATTCATGTGACTTCAAGAAATCAATATCTCTTGAAGTAACAAGACCAAGCAATTCGGTGCCGGGTTTACCACCAACTTTATAATGGTTCCTTTCAAATTTTATTCCGATTAAGTTGTTACGATATGTTGAGAAACCACGTGAAAAAAGCCATTCCTGTAATTGGGATACCGGAAAATCCATGTTTCTCTTTAGTCTTCAACAAATCCAAAACTGTATCATTTGGGCTGAGGCAAATTGGATCTTTGATAAAACCTTGTTCGTATTTTTTCACTCGACGAATATGAGTTGCTTGTTCTTCTGGAGTATTATTTGAATGAATGATTCCGATACCTCCCATCAGTGCCATGGCAATAGCCATTTCCCATTCTGTCACTGTATCCATCGGAGAACTTACCAATGGTATCTGAAATAGTTATTTTTTGGTGGTAGAAAATATTCAAATTACCTTGAGATTTATCTTTTTGGTCAATGGTGATGTTAAATCAACAGTCTCCGCCGCAAAATTGACAAATCCTGGTAATACAAGAAAATCGTCATAAGTAAGACCATCTCCACATTTGAACAAATCAGTGGCACTAGAAAATAATTGATTATCATATTGATTCATAATCATAATAAAGATTATCTAAGATGGTCCATCTATGAATATAAATTGTCAATTTACCTCATTCCGTCGTCGTCGAATGAACATTCCTCAAAATCACCGGAAGACTGTGCCATTCTAAAAGAAAAGTTTTAAATTGTTTTTTTTTCTTTGTTTTTTCTGTGTTGGCAGTTATCATGATTTATAATAGCGAAAATGCATACAGCAGAGACTTTCAACCCAAGTATATGGACTCCCCAACTCATGCTTCAACGATTGACCTGTCCCATATTTTTCATGGTGCGAATGATCAATATCGTGAAGCGAGAGTTTTATGATGAAGCCTAAATAAGAAAAAATGATTTTTGTTGTAGTAGCAGTCACAATTTGCACAATCGGTGAACGATATGAACGCAATTACAACCAAAAGTCATCCAAACAGGCTGCTCACATATAAACCAAACTAAAATTCATATACACTATCCCAGTTAGTAAATATGATGATGGCTCAGTCTATGACATTCAGTAGAGTGATATTTTGAAATATAAACAGAATATGTTTTGCTGCCCTAACAGGGCTGGAATTTTGGGAACTGAAAAAGGTGAAAATATTGTTTCTCTATATCGAAGCTAAAAATCATCAAGCACATTGCTTTCTTGTGTTATTCTCGCATTTGAAATCGCATCCTGCTTTTTGTAGAAATCTTTCTTCATTGACTCGTACGAATTCTGTTTGTAAGTTTTTTAAATTTGGTAACCTATATGACCGGGAATTCACGTGTTTGTGAATCAACCCACGTTAAACAACTTGGTTCAAAAACCTGCCTTTTCAGAATCATTTTTCTTCTTTATTGATCTGCTTGGTACAACAACTTGTTGAAGCTGTCCAAACCCTTGCGGCCTTAATCCTATTTGAATTACCATATTTATTGAAAAAGTCTTACCTTGGTGCATTTGGCCTTGACATGGGCCTGCTTTCTGTTTTACTTGAGAAGTTCGGTCTTGCTTTCAACTTGCTTGCCATATCAGATGATTTTTTACGATTTTTTTCTTTTCCAGGTATATTGTCGATAAATGTTGGCTAAATCAAAACATTACTTTTTAGACGAAAGATAGATACGAAAATCATTATTAACGAAGTGAACGTCAGTGTGTCCACTCTCCCAGTCAATACAATATATTGTATAACTCATTTTACCTTTCGACTACCGCTTCCTGAAGCATATGCATTTTGTCCTTTTGATATTCTTATTAGAATTATAAAACCTTTGAATCTTGACGTACAGATTATGTATTAGCGTCATGCTGAACTCTACCGTGGCAAGGTCAAAGGTGATACCAAAGGTAATAGTTCGTTTAGGTTACTAATATAATTCGATTCCTATTTTTTCTATACTCTTCAATTGCTAATTCTTTTCGTTTCTTTTTTGAATCACCCTTGTCGGACCTCTTTTTATTTTCTTTTTTAAAATCATTGAAATTTCTTGCTTGATGGTAATCCTCATCACCAGACGAATTTTTCCTCTTACGCGAATCCGATTTATGTGATCTCCTTTCTACCAATTCATTCAATTTTCCTTCGCTATTAATAAAATTTTCATCGATCTTGATAGAAAAAAATATTTACTTACTGTCTTTGTTTTCTGAATCTTTTAATTTTCTCTTTGACCAGCGGGTCAGTGAGCTGGTGCCTCGGTTCCCACGTTGATTCGTCTGTATCATACCCTTTCCATTTCACCAAATATTCTCTACACTCCCCACCATCAGAATCTTAAAAAGTATTTTCAAAAGTGTGTTACGATTTGGGCGTGAATGAACTCATGTGACTTCAACTCGAGTACAGTTTATCACAGTTAACTCGAGTTCATCGATAAAAAAAACTAGAATGATCTCACTAAAGCAATGATCATCAAAATTGAAGTGAATCAAAAAATAAAAATTTAATTTTGTTGAAATATTATGTTACCTTCGGATCTGTAATTGATAATGGAATCAACTTCGTATTCTTCTTCGACTTCCGAACCGCTGCCAGAGTCACTCATAATTTCTCTGTTTTTTGTCCTTTATTCGTAACAAATCGAAAAATGTTTCGACACCATACGTTTAAAAGTTTTTGGTGAGTATATCTGACTAAAGCGTAGGTTTAGCAAATGACTCACTAGGATACTCGATGATGATTGGCTAGCGCAGAAGATGCCATCACTAAGAAAGATATCAGTGATGAATACGTTTAAAAATGGTGAATTGTACTGAATAATATGAAGATTTATAGGATGAGAATTATAAGTTCGATAATGTAAGAAAAGAGAGAATTTTGTCTCACTGAATCTAATATGTAAGCCCCCTAATATGTAAGGGTCCCTAGAAGCGTATGTTTTTGTCGTAACAATCCAAATGTAGTCTTGCATTCAGTGGCCCGATGGCTTAGTTGGTTAAAGCGCCTCACTAGTAATGAGGAGATCCCGAGTTCGAATCTCGGTCGGGCCTTTTTAATAATCTCTTTCACTACGTGATTTCTGATGAACATTTTTTCAAGACACAAACAGTTTATCAAATAATTTATTAGGCAAGAAAAAGTTTCAACCAGTCTATATTCGGTGAAACGCATGCCTCATCCTCAGCACACGAATTTTTCCAAATAGGTAACGATTTCGGCGATGAACCATTTCGAAGATGTTTTGATATCGTTTTCACTGTCATCATATGACCGTTTGACTTCTTCATGCATTCAAACTGAACAACTTTTGTGAACTTTGTGATTTTCATTTGACATTACGAACCTCGTTGCTATCATAAGTCTTGGAATCACAGCAGATCTCTGATTTCGGTTTGAATAAGATGGCATTTGATTTTGAACGGCAACATTCTTCGTATCTAGTATCGTAAACTTTTGCTGAAAGACCTTGACCACAGCATTTTTCATTTCCACCCGAAACCACGTTCACTCCGCAGCATTTTTCAGATTTTTTTGCAATTCGACCAAAGTTAAACTGGTCTCTGCAACATTTTTCACCCTTGAACGGATTATAATTTGTCATCAAATGATTTCGGTCATGATGATTACAACATCGAAGACCACCAGCTATACGTGGTATCGGCATATTCATACAACATTGAAAGCTAGATTTCAGGATAGCTTCGCCTCCACAGCACGAGAACATTATTTAGGGATTTTCAACGTGAATTCCACTACGTTCCTAACCTTCTTACTATAGGGGGATCACACATTAGAGTGGAACACCCGGTCTTGAACTTACACACACTAGAGTGGAACACTCTCGTATGGTTTTGCATGTAACGTATTCCACTCTAATGTGTGCAAGTTCAATACCGGGTGTTTCACTCTTATGTGTGACATCCCTATAAATAATTGATAATCCAAGACTTTCGTTTATTGTAAATAACCATATTTCTGCAACAAACTTGCTTTCTGACAAAATATGGTGTACTTCCACAACAGGCATTTCCAGCATTTCTGCTAAATTGAATACCAGCACAGCAAATATATTTTTTGCTATTTCTACCTTCCATATTCAAATTATTTGATTGATTATTCAAACACCAGCTATTAATGTTCAGTCTTTTTTTGGGGTAAAGTCGAGCAAACTTTGGGACAAGAACTTTAACCGGTGTCGGTGTCGTAAAAGATGCCTTTTTCGTTGTGGTTCCCAATGGTTTCCAGTTCTTTCTGTTACTCTCAGCTTGAAGACGTATTATTTTCTCCCTAGGATGTTCAGGAAGTTTTGGTGCTGAGGGAATCTTTTGACATGTCCCGGGTCGTAGGAGAATATCATCGAATGCAATTTCGCTGCGATATGAGTTTCCATGTTCAACCCAAAACAAAAAGTACATTTCTTTAAAATACGTATTTGCCAGCTGCTTTATTTGTTCCGAAACGAAGATGTTATGCTAAAATAATATTAGTTTTTAGTAAATTGTATTGATTTTCCGGAACATTATTGATATATGGCATATCATATACGGCAAATGATATGTGTCATATTATAGGGTTACGTTTTATATGATTCCTATCATATATTAAATAAAACGTATAGCGAAATAAAATATCATATTCTGCTCACAAATAGGCGAATGACCCTCCGAATATGCAATGTAGAAGGCGCCATTCAGAGAATTATGATATTGTATTTAGTTATATTTTTATAAGTCCACTATATGGTTTACTTGTGTATATTTCCAGTCAGTTTTTGACTTCGAAGCAGAGCTTGATAAACGAAACAGTTCTTCCAATTCTTGGTGTCTTTATAAGGATATACACTGAAAGTATCCAAATGACCATCGGGAAGAAGCCCCCGCTTTTATTGTATTTCCATTTTTTTGTGTATCCCTACCCATATTTGTTGTGGGATCTAATAAAAACAAAAACGTTGCCTATATCAACTCCATATGCAAGATACCAAAATGAAAGGCACCAAACCCGATCAGAAGTAGACGCCATGTTCACTGTTGGTGTTTGAATAACTTTGATTTTATTCGAGTATTGCTTACTCGCCAATAAGTAATGACCATGTTCGGAAATTGTTGTGTGATCAATTTTGGGACCAGTAAAAACTTGCAGTGGTCATTTTGACGTTTAAATTATAAAAAGTATAACTAAATAAAATATCATGTAATTCTTTGAAATGGCACCCTTTATATTCGTAGAGTCGTTCTCCTCTTAGTGAGCAGGATATGATACATTTATTCGTTTTACTTTTTGGGCTTCAACAGTCACGATTCAAGCTGGTTCTCTACATGCAAACGGCAACAATATTTTTACACTTTCGCGGTCTTTTCCCCGCTCGAAGCGTGACTGTTTAATTCAAAAATTTCAAACGAGTTCATAATAACGGTTGAACTAATCTATGACAATTTCCTGATGGGGTTGAACCTTGCTGTATAACAAAATCTGCATAGTCCTGGCTACTTTTTCGTTGAAAATTTGAATATTTGCGCTCATTTAGTTGAAAAAGTTCCTCTGATGCGTAATCTTCAGGTTTACATGTAGATATCATGATAAAGTCATGATAGAAAATTATAAGAAACCGTGGGGCAGTATAGAGACAACGACCATAGGAAAGACGAACCCCACTGTACATATATTTTCAAACCTTATTACACGTTCCTTGGACGTCAACCAGCCTGAGCAAAGACCATTTTCGAAGGTGCAGCTAAATCCAACATTACTTCCATTTTCCAAAAGTATTTTATCATCGTCAGCCAAGGGTTGATCATCAAGAGTAGCTTGAATATGCCACATGTTCTCTCAAAGGGATGAATGTTTGATAAAGGGTCACAAAAGGTGTGATCATCATTAGCTAAAAGTGTAACACTCAACCTGAATCAAAATCCACATATTCATCCGGGTGATATTTAGGAGGAACTAGTTTCCCATTGACAAACGTTGCATCGAAAATATACTTTCGTCCAAGTTCGATTTGATTATTTCTGTTTCGATATAATTTGAGTATCTGTTCCTCTGAAAAATCGGGGATAGGGTTCGTTGTCAAGGCAAAATGTACTAGATAGTATGGCAGAGATCTCATCTAGATTATAATTGAATTATTTAGAACTGAAAAGCTTGTGATTGAAGCACCGATAATTCTTCAGGCCAAATTAATTCATACGGCTTTCAAGTCACGTACCGCGCGTCTCAAAAACGTACCGTCTGTAAATGATGCCTGGTACTACACTGATTCTGATGATGGATTTTCAATAATTGCCATGAATCCTTCTTCATAAATCATAGGACGTCGTTCGATGAAAAGGTCAAACTCTTTGACTCAAACCAAAAAAAAATCATTTTACAAAAATCGATATTGTCGAAGTGTCAAAAGCCTGGAATGGACACCTGGTAACAAGATAACGATCACGTATGCTGCATACCGTATGGCGAATCTCTTGAAATCCGGCCTTAATTGATGCGGCGCTGGTAAGCTGGGTGGAAACTTCCCGTTAAGTACAAGTTCCTTGTTAATGGATTTTGCGTGGGTGGTCGCTTTTTAGATCCTGAGGAGTGCCATTGAGTTGAATGGAAAATTACCAGTGGAAATTCCCCAACTGTATTCAAAATACTTCAGGGTCCCCATCTTGGCCTATATATAAATAATGCACACGACTGCGTTCTGGTAAAGTCGCAAAATTCACTTCGACGATCGCTGCCAAAGTTAGTTTGCAATTACAAACTTTATATAAAGTATTATGAGATATCAGGATTTTCAAATCCAGTTTATAAAGAGTGAAATCTTTTGCCCAAAAAAACGTTTTCCATAGTTTCTATTGTATTGAGTGAGATTTTTAATAGTGACTGTAGATTTTCGAAATATCTACCATAATACCGGATAATATTCCGTTTTGAGAAGAAAAGGCGCCAAAATTATTCTTCAATTTCCGACTTCCATCTTTATTGATGACTCACTAAAAATCTTGATTTTGATTGGCCAATCGATCTAAAATGATTCATTTTCTTCACTTTCCCGCTTCAGTTGCAAAGAAATAGTGAATCAAGAGAAATGGCGTTAAAATAAATCTGTTCACCTTTGCAGAGACGATTCTGACATTTCAAAGTTCGGGAGCATCAAATGTGCACATGTAGTATAATCTCAAGTCCTGAAAACGCATGAATTAACGCCGTAATTTAAAATGCGATTTTTAACGTAATGAAACCCATTTTGTTACCCCATGTGACATGATCAACACTCATCATTATGTGAAGCATTCAGGTTTTATAGCAGTGTTATACGAACTTAAGAAAGCGTATGTGAAATTGATATTTATTAGTTACATGCCAAAGAAAGTATCATACTAATCAATTACTTTCTAGACCTGTTAATCTTATTTTCAAATGTGCATTACTACCAGAAATTGTGAAGTTTTACCTTGTTAGAGAAGAATTATTTAGAATGGCAAAAGTAACGATAAGTGAGGTTGAACCATTGCAACCAGAATGTCTTTTCACCGATCCGTTCAAATTCAAGATAAGATTTAATTGCATCGAAGATCTACAAGATGATTTAGATTGGAAAATCATTTATGTTGGCAGTGCTAATTCAAATCAACATGATCAAGGTAACTATTCCTACCAGACGACTCGCTATTAATTTATGCCGTATATGACTCAAATAATCTCTGAATGGGAATGACTTTTGTTTTCAGAATTGGATGAACTTTCAACTGGACCAATTCCTATTGGAACCCATGAATTTGTATTGGAAGCACCAGGGCCGAACCCCGCAATGATACCCACTGCAGAAGTGGTTGGTGTCACAGTTATACTCATAACCTGCTCGTACAGAGAACAAGAATTCGTTCGCATAGGAAAGTGTTTACTAAAATGACATCGGAAATTTTGTGATGTCGAACTCATTGTAAACACATGAAGGCTATTATATCAATAACGAATATCATTCCGAAGAATTGAGAGAAAATCCCCCAGAAACCCCTCAAATCGAACAGGTAAAACATGTTTGTACCCATGCTGAAACTAAAGTTTCTAATTTCTATAGCTTCGACGATCTGTTTGTCTTCAACCTCGTGTCACTCGAATGGTAATCTCATGGGATGGCAAGGATGAAAATACACCAGTACCAGAAAATCCATCACCATTTGGGTTTGAACTTTCTAATTCGATGGACTGCGGAAGCCAAGGTAAGAGCCGAATTTCTTTATTCATATGAAATGAAGCTTATAGGAATTACTAAAATTGTAGGGGACTTCAAGCGAACCTGTCTTGAAGACTGTTTTTTAGGTAAAAGCCACTTAATATTGTAGCTTGGAGTCGATTCCTATCTGCATATACGTTCACATATACCTATCAGGTCCAGGATAGATTCGACTAACATTACTGAAGATAGTGGATTTTGATGCCAACCCGTGTCAACTATGAAATTAGGATTTTTAGTGTAATAGAAGTCGTAGAAAAGGCCTAAAGTGCTTAGATTTCAACGGAAATCAACGGAAAATCCCCTTGAACATTCTAAAATAATCTAGATCGAAAAAATAAAACGCGGGCTGCAGGTTTCGAACCCACAATCAGAACTCCACTTCACTCCTGGACCACTTCGTTTTAGTAGAATTTTACTCGGTCACGCCTATTTTGAATGTGAAAAATAGAGAAGATGGAGATGTTACCTGACCCAACAATTTGGTCCAGGGGTAAACGCCATCAAGTCGGTGGTAAACTTCTTCAGCATGTATGTAACCGTAATTTATTTTACGATTTACGCAAAGCTGAGTTTTTCTACGAAGCTTAAATATCGATAAGATTAATTTCTGATTGACTTTGAACTAAACAAAAATTTAACTATTATGATCTGGGACTCGATTAGTCCAAAGTGATTAAATGTCTCTGGCACCACCAGGTGGCCGCGCGGAATTAGTTATGGTCCGCCATAACTCTAAGCTTCATTTCCGATTAGTTCACACTTCGCTCGGCGTTATCCTGGACCTCATACATATACCTGAGTAACCAATACGACTTTTCAAAATCCTAAACGAATACATTTATAATCGTATGTTGAAAATATAACCAAACATGTAAAGTTACTCATCCACGTACCACACTCTTACCGAATTTAGCTGGACTATCCAGAACTTCATTCTATTGACTGTCATGTAAAAGGAAAAACTGTCTGTCTTCATCCCTAAAATGTTATATTTTGTTCAATCGTTTTGGTCATACGGTATGACTACGAAATATTATATTTTTCTGAGTCTCGAAACTTTGATGAGTTGACGATAATTTTTTCTTTATGTGATGATCATCAAACATTATTCTGTAATGACTATTTCAGGCGCTAAATCAGCAAGTCAAGAGGCACCAGTCGGAAACCGACCGCCTGTATTCGTCGAAAACTCAATGGATTGCCACAACATTCAAATGGCTATTGACTAAAGCAAAGCGATTTTCCAATTTTGTCACTGCCCAAAAGTAAAAAAAAATAAGTTGAACTTTCTAACAAATAAAAAAAATTCATGTTATCTACTATTTTGTTTTATTTACTAATGTGTTTTTTCTACAATTTTTCAGTACGAACGGCCCATTGACTATTTCTTTATTCTTTAGAAATGACTTCGGAAGAGGAGGCGATTGGCGTTTTTATTGAGCTCGAAAATGAAAAGCCCACAGAACAGACACCGAGGACAGTTTCTTCCTTTTTACAACCACTCGACTCAAGTGTTTATTTTATATTTTCAAACCGGGAAATTGAACTATTTCGATATCGCATTCAAATTGCCCACGTAGTATATGATCTGTAGAAACCAAAAAGTGAGTCCACGCCGATGAGAAAAGAACATGTTCCAGTCGAACCGAAATCATTCCGTCCACTGGACTTTCAAACTGATCACAATATATTTGTGAGACCATGCACGCCAGAGAAGGGCCAAACCGATATGCTAAAGTCAGAACCGATACCAACATTTGAAACTGAGTTGAATACAGAGATTATATTAACTTTGAAGGAGACACAAGAAGCTATTCAACAAGCGATCCGTCTCGGAGAAAGTGAGATTGACGATTCTGCTTTCAAGGAATTTTTGCAAATTGAATTTTGTATAGAATATAACACCCCTAACGGGAATTAATATCATGACTTGCTCACATAAGAGAGAAAGAGGAGGATCACTCTCTGAATATACAATATAGAGGGCGTCATTCAGATAATCATGATATTAATTCCCGTTAAGGGTGATACATTTTTTTCATTCTCAAAGTCAGCAGTAGTTGAAAAATCCTTATTTTTTGCAATCCATTCAAGTTTGAACCATGGCAAATCGAATCAAACCAAAATCTAAATGATTCAAAGCTGGTTGAAAAAATAGAAAAGGAACAATCAAAACGACGTTTTTGCGAATCCAAAATAATTGAATTGCAAAAAGAAATTATACATCTTGAAGAGACGAATCACTCCCTCAAAGACAGCTGTGCTAGAAAAAATGTCATTCTAGGAAAAATGAACTTGAACCTGGAAAACAACACCGAAGAGATTCGAGATTTTTCGAAGCGCAAAAATTTGGAAATTGAGAAATTCAAAAAAACCTTGGTAGAAATTACTTCAAAAGCCCAAATCACAGTCAACGAAAACCATAATTTACAAGATAAAATCGAAAAATACAAGAAAGAAATTAGAGATCTTCAAGAAATGAAAATTGATTTGGAAAGACGTAATATTGAGATCAACGATGAAAAAGAAGATCTTATAAGAAATCTATCGAATTTGAAGCAAAAAAAGAGACAACTGGACGACGAATTTTCCAACCTTCAAACAAGTAGTGATGAAAAAATTTCTAACATGAAAAAAATTGTTGAATCTGAAAGAGAAAAGGGTAAGCGTCCTGGCTATATAATTTGATCGGTTAGCCCCAATCGAGTGTTAAGTACTAAAGACTTTAGTCTAAAGTACTTTCAATAAAAAAGCTTTAATATTCAGTGGCAAAATATGAAAAAGACGAAAATTCAGCCATTTCAAAATCTAAATCTCTACAACAGACTGTTGATATGCTTCGCGTTCAAGTAGAACAAGCCAAAGTTATGAGAGATAATCTTCAAAAACAAATCGCCTCAGAAAAGAATAATAATCACAAGTTATCAATTCAATTAGAAGAAAAAGAAAAATTCCACGAAGAAAGAATGACATCAAGGGGTGATGAGATTGCTGAAATGGAACGTGAGCAAGTTAGAAAAGGGAATGAACTAGAACGAGTTGAGAAAGAACTTGACGCGATCAATTCCGAGTTTGAGCTTGAGAAGGAAAGGATTAATAAAAGATTGATATTATGATATTGTATTATTGATAGACGTAATAATCCCAGAATAAAACCTAACTTCTACATTTATATCTCATATTATATGATATAAATTATGATCTTTTTAAAGACTCGATTCAAAACAGAAGCCCATAAACAAGAACTTTATTATAAATCAATGATAAAAAGTCAGTTGGATGAGCTCAATCAAAAATTTGCCCATCAAATTCGAGCAATGAGTGATGCTCATATGAAGAAAGAACGAGATTTCAATGAAAAAATTTCTGAACTAAGAATAGAAAATGATGATAAATTAATCTGCGTAGAAAACCAATTAGAATCGCAATATCAAAAGAAAATGAAAATGTTCTTACAACAACATTTCAACCAAGGACTAACGGCTCTCTCGAATACCGGATCAACATCTTCTCCCCCTTCAGAACCACCCACTAGTCGTTCTCATCCAAGAAATATGGCACACGTATCAACACCACAATTTGAACCTTTACGGTCGTCAAGTCCACGCGATGCTCCCAGACAAAAACAAAAATCTGATGTGAGAATTCCAATAATCCAAGATAACTCGTATGAATCCCCTTTCACTGACAATTTCATTCCTCATCCACCAGTTGCTCCACGGCCATATCCGACTTCAAAACAACCCACTTCATCAGCAAAGGTGATTCATGGTTCGAAATTAATACAAATATCTTGCCGTGCGATTATTCAAGATTTCTCGTATGACAAAAATGTTTTTCGTGTACGAAAAATGTCGTGCGGTAAATAAATACTTGTATCAAGTGAAACAGTGCTACCTGAAATCATTCATTATTGTGGGTTTCACAAATTCATAATGGAAAAGTGAGATATTTATGGCCGTAATTCACCGATTTCACTTTAGACTAGAGTCTTAAGTCATTTAAGAATGATCATTTTGACCACTTTTTCCAAGAAAAATTTCCTCAAAAAACTATTCAGAGTAAACGTGAACAGCAACTTCGAAAAATGATTGAGTCAATGCTGAATCAAACTCCTATTATGGATAATGATATGACCAATTCGATACAGTCTAATGGTAATAACTTGACCAACTCCGAATCAAATTATTTCCGACAAAAAATCCGAGATATGGTTGACGATAAGAGTTTGACCGACAAAGAAAAGAAAAATCTTCAAAAGCTTGCCCAGTTAATGAATTAGCATTTGAATTTGAAATTCCCCAGGTGGGAAAAATTCGTCTTTATTTCTATTCCTGATGTTACACACAAATTTATTTTCATTACACAAAATATTTTTACAATAAAAAACAAAACGACAGTTATAATTCCCGAGATTTCATGCATTAAACTCAGCAGGATACAATTGATATTTTTTAAACGATTCATATGGCTGGAATCCAGATTAGGATTGATTTAGTCTCTGGCGATAGTCAATATTCTAATAGAGTCTGACATCCGAGTGAATAATCGATGAGATTTTGACTCTAAGTCTGTTTTCATTTCCAATTAACTGATCAAGCCGAGACGAAACGAATTTTCCGACAGGTGTTCAGTGGTAACCCCTTTGTCTTCTCTAACAATGCGAACAGCGTATGGCCCTTTATGATAAGGGTCACTAACTTTATTACCATGCTTACCATACAAATAAATGTCATTTTTAGTTTTTTGATAAAACATGTTTCATAATTTATAATCTATTTTAGGACATAATGTTATAACATGCGATAAATAACTACATTGAACACGTAAGAAGGAACGTTATTTATTGAGCATACAGACAAACTAAAGCAAATAGAAACATAAACAGACAGATCACAGTCTCGTCAAGGCAACCTTAACGAGAAATTTTACAATTTTATGCTGTAGTAAATTGGGTATAATTATAATGCATTATTATTGAGTCAAGGATGCAGTTTCATCATTTTTCAACCAATGCCCATAAACGTATTCGGCAGCTCGCAGAGATACCATTTGAATAGCTTCTTCTCGAGTCATTTCTTTATTATGTTCAATTCCGGTTTCGATTGGTATATCCCTTAAGAAATAAGTCATTTAATTGAATCGCTCTTAAGAAATGATTTGTATACACCGGATACATTAAAGTATAATAAACTCCGCGCTTCAGATCACCGAAAGCCGGTCATGTTTTTTTCTTCATTTATTAACTATTAAACGGTTTAATTTGAACTACTTTCGAGGACATTCAAGGGGTGTTAATTGACCATACGCTCGTCTTGATCATTTCGGGGCTTTTGTTGGAAATAAATTATTTTGCATTTTTATTCTGGGTGGTCTTTAAAAAATCCTTCAACCGGGGCTGTATTTTTAAATCGCTTAGCATTATTTTTACTTTAATTTTATGCTTATATTTACCATCGGTCGATTTTGAACTTACCACATCTGAATTTTTTTTCTCCGTTCTATAAAATTTCTTTTGAATTTGTACTTTGTACAAACGTGAAGAAATGATCTGATGCGATGTGGATGAGGACAAGGGATTCTTTTGGTGGCGCTGATGTTCATGTAAGTACCCATCCTTATGCAATATTATGTAATACCCCATGAGATAATAAGAGAAACAGACAATGTTATATCCTTTTCTTTAACGATTTAGCGTGAACGTAATTACGAAAATTGTGTATCCTTGAAGTTATTTCAGTCTGGACCTATGAGAAGTCGCCATTTCAAATGAATTTCAAAATCGATTGTTCAGCCCAGAGTCAGAAACAAGATCATTGATACATAAGACTCTTAAGAGTACTCTCATTGAAAATGGTAGTATTCGAATTAAACATTTAGTACATCAAAAGTTTTTTATGGCTTTCTACATAAGTAAGCCCAACGTCAGTGAATAGCTACTGATTATATGCAACTTAAACCCGTTACTTAGAAATAAGGTGCTAAGACCGCAAAGTACGAATGGGAGACTGACGAGCCAAGCTTATAGTTAATTCATTTCAAATCAAACCCAAGTGTTTGAAGGTTACGGCGAATTCTTGTTCAGACATAACTTATATAAGACATGCTCATTTGTCGCAATATTCCTAACAAGAAGTCTTTGAATCATTTGTTGGTCAGAAGTTCTGACTCAGAACTATGTGAACATTTTCAGACAACAGAGATCAATAAAGATTGTGGAGGACCGAATATGGTTTATTGAATCCCTAAAGTATGTATTCCCCACGAAATCGAACCGAACTTCCAATGTTGGGTCTTAGATTTTGATGAAACATAATCTTTAATTGTGGAATTATGAGCGAGTTAGAGGCAATTGAATTAGCTTATTGTGGGAATGACGTAAATGCCGAATCAAGAGAAAAGTTACGAACCCGAAGTACAGTCTGACCTTGTATTCCATGCAATTGAAACACCCGGTTAAATACCGCTCATAATTCTGTGTTACCTATTTGCTGGTTACTTACGAACGCGAGCCCACATTAATAGAAATAACCCATTTAAATAGAAAGTTACCATTTTCTCTTGTTGGGCATTTTTAAAGTGTTCAGTTTTAAAATCGATTAACAAATGTTCAAGATATAATGTTAGATAGCGCTTTGCCGCACCTTAGAAAACTCAAAAAATCAATGGGCGAGAAATACCGATTCCTATTGTTTTTGTGCACGAAAATAATGATTAAAAATTCAAAATTTGACCATGTCAAAATTCATACGTTTCGATAAATTTCTTTTCTAATGTCTGATTATTAAGAAAATCAAAATGGTTTCATGATCGTACAAAATCCTAGGTGTAATGGTGTTTTATTTATTATTTTCTGATCACCAACCGAGTGTGAACCACAAGGTGATTATTAACGCAAAGAAAATCCAAAATGTTATCATCGGGCAGTAAAATATTCGTCTCCGATAAAATCTTGGCGGAACCACAACAGTTTCAACAACGACTGCTTGTTGCTGAGGCACTGTTGTTGCTTGCATTGTTTGCACTTGATTTTGACCTCGATTTGACCAAATCCATATTTCAATATTTTCTACCATCAAGAACACAAATGGAAATGATTTCTTAAATTTTTACGAAAATTACGAACCTTTTATTGAAATAACTTACCGTGGTTCGTTTTTGTATTTTACCAGGCAATTTATATTGATTAGGTAGACCTGCAGTACACATCCAGCTGCTATCACATGTTGTCTGAGCCATTCCATTGACAATATCTTGCTTAAGCTGTTCAATATATTGACCAGTGTGAAGAAATCGTTGAAAAGAATTTCCGACGATTCCCACTATTGTTGGTATCCAATTATCGAGACCTCTTACCGATGGTATGGAAAATCATATAGTGGGTCACTCATTAGAGCGGTACATCCGGTTTTGATCTTGCACAAATTGAAGTGGAACACTTTACATGCAAAATCATATGAAAGTTAACCACTTTAATGTGTCAATTTGAACCCCTATAGTATGAATGATGGACTATATTAGATACTTATTTTCATAACAAGCCTTGATTCAAGCAAAATTGGCCCACTTTGAACATTATAATTCGGATTATACATCTCTGATTGTTGTCACAAATGCAAAATATAATAAAAAAGTGAAGAAAGTGCGAAAACGATGATTCAAGAAGAGACTTTATTTGAACAATTTTAACATCAACAGGCCAATTTGAACTTTTTTTGCATTGCATTCAGTATGTTTTATGAGTACTGCAATTTGTCTGATACATCAGTATCCCAAAATTCATCATCCCAACCAAGGAAAAATCCAGTGAATGTGATTGGTTCTTTACCTTGATGAACGGTAATGATTGGTGTACCTATTGGTGGCTTAGGTGTGGTGCACGCCTAAAAAACACGAATAAATATTAATGTGAGTTTTAAAATTGATTATCATATCCCCGTCAGTAACCAATCAGAAGTATGCTTTCGCCTCAACAGTCAATGAGATCATGACCTGAGAGCATCAATTTGAAAAACAGTCTAAGCCAATTCCTTTTCGTTTCGATGGCGAGGATGCCAAATACTCCTTGGCCAAATCTTGAACAGCTTCTTGTTCAGAGTTGCTACTTTCATTACCAAGCCAGATAAACACATTATCCCAAGTGTCAAGGATAAAAACTAAATTATCTTTAAAAATCGTGTTGATATCAAATGCGTACCGTTAGATGGCTCAAGATCGTTCTGATGTATAATTCCACAGATTTCTTCTGGAACAAAATTTCCTGTAGCGTTTGAGCATTCGAATGCACGCGGTGGCCGCGGTTTATTCTAAAGTTAGTAATTATTAACAAATCGGCCATATAAATTTGCTCAACTTGTTTTAATATGGTAGATGTTATATGGGTGACTTTTATGATAAAATGTCAATATAAATGAATGAGATTTAAATGTTTTGAAATGATTTTCATGCTAGACACAACCTGATTTTGTTACTTTTTTATTACCTCATCCTAAAAATGAATTAACACTCTTTAATTCATCTGTGAAATTCAGCAAGCTTTTAAGAAAAAAATGATTCATAATTATGCACTATAATGACACTTTTTTTCTTCGCTTCGCTCAAATACACATTATGAAAATAATGGCGGGTTGCATAATTAGATTCTGGATCGTTCCATCATCGGAGGTCAAAAATCTGACTTTACCATCGGATTCTGCGTAGTCGATTTAGTGGGAC
>SCLD01084252.1:0-14706 GCA_004367895.1 Oikopleura longicauda | reverse complement strand
GTGCGCGCAGTCGCGCTGAGACGAGTGCGTTGACCTCGCCAGATTCGTCACGACCCGAGTCACGTCACAGGGACGGTGGTTTTTTGTCCTTTTTAATTGATCCTATAGTCTATATAACGGGCATTATTAACCCCAACCATGCTCCATTAGCAGGGGTTGCCCTGTGACCAGCATTAAACTGGGTCACATGATGGCCCATCATGATGGGTCACATGATGGCCCATCATTGATGGGTAACCGATTAACCTAGATACCAACTTGATCATAAAAATGATTGAAAATCCACCATGAAAAGTAACAACGGTAACAGTGACGAGGCGATTGAAGACACGCGCAGTGAGGAGACAGAGGAAAAGGCAGTTGGTTGCACGACGAAAACGGAGAAAGTGTTGAGCGTTTTCTGCAATGCCGTCTTCATCAAGGCCTTTGTCTTGACCTTCGTCGCCGAGTGGGGCGATCGCTCCCAGATCTCGACCATTGGTCTGGCCGTGTCAACGGTGAGTTTCAAAAATGTTATAATTTTAAAATCTTCATTTTTCCCAAAGAACCCCTTTGCCGTGTTCATCGGCGGCTCGGCCGGGCACTTTGTGTGTACACTGGGCGCCATTATCTTTGGCGCTGCCGTGGCGAAGAAGATTTCAATGTCGATTCGTGAGTTTCACTTTTGACCGAGCACTTTACTTATCACCACTTCTATAGTCAACGTCTGCGGCGCCGTCATCTTCCTCGGCTTCGCCGGCTACTCATTCTACTTGGCGGCGACGGGGGAAAATGATTAGAACAAAGCAACATTATACACAAGCTTATCAATCTTCAAATAATAAAAAGCAGTATTTGTATATCCGTCTCTTCTGAATGTTCAAATTCCAGACCGGCATTCCATTATTGCGCATGATTTCATCTGATTTCTTCAACTTCATCCACGCAGTCGAACCAAATTGAACGTTATTGATCATTGGCAAGTGATTCTGTTCCTTGGTCACATTGAAACCATAATTGGTCAGTGGTCGCTTGCTCAGTCGATAGGTGTAGCTCATTAGTTTTGTCATTGTCTTTACTTTTCAGTTATGTCCTTCACCTTGCTTTCGGTGCCATTTTTATAGTGTCTAACGATGGTGAAACTTTTCACCCCGTCAATAACTAGAACAGACTGGTAGTGCACGGTTCATCGTGACGTTGATGAAATGTTTCACAGTGCAAACAAAAACACATTCACGCGTATTGTTACCTCTTCGGACTTCTCTTGTGATGACTTTAAAAAAACAGAACACTACAATTATAGTTTTATACTTGTTTTTTGTATTCGGTTTATTTTTGAGTTCATTTTAGAACACAGACTCGGATTTGATCGACGGCGTACCATCTTTTGTCGCAGTTGTATCTGTTCGTGTTTCATTCTTTTGCAGAATGCGTGCGGCAATGAAATAACAAATGCATCCGATGAATTTCATTGAAATTGCTTTATAAATGTGATATAAATGGGAAAGTACGAGTAGTACTCACGAAAGTAGGAAAACGCCTTGATCATGCCACCATTGTCGTAGACGAAACATTGACCCCTCGACCCATCAGGTCGTTCTTGCCACGACACACATGCATTGTCAATCAACGCGCCGACAATAATTGGCCCGGGAATGGTGCCAAAAATGCGGACCAGAAAAAGTTGAAGCGTAATTTGAAATGATTTCAGACGTTGCGGCACTGATCGCATCACTGCCGAGGGTGTCAAAGGTAATGCCGAGTACAGTAGGGCGAAGACAAAGCAGAAACAGATGACCAGTGGTATTGGGGAGCAATCATCAACGGGGCAGCGACCGGGTGTTAACTGTATTGCATCACTCGCACAAGCACAATTAGTAAAATTGCCATTGATTTCACTTGTAGTACAACCAGCGTGACATGGACTCACGTAAGTTTTGCCTTGATCAAGGGCACAAATGGGCAGAAACAGATCGCTACCACAGTTGCACTGTTCATTGCAGCTCTGTTCAATTTGAATTGGATCAAGCAACTGGCCTGACTGATCGAATACGCCGACCAGCGGCTGATTGTCACAAGTCAACCAGATCAGTGCGGGTATGTAAAATAGGAATAGAATAATTCCCGCCGTACCCGCAGCGTAAAAACAGTGCGATGCCTCTGGCTCTTTGTAATGCATCCATATCAGTGGCAGGGCGACGCCAAGCAGAGCGCAAATGGTGCAAATAACGCCAAGCAAAGCGGCGTACGAGGCGGAAATGTAGAAAACGACTTGAAGGAACTTAATACCAAAACCTATCATGGTTGCCGTGATGAATGAATCACATATTGAACCAATGCATGCAAGTATCCACACCGGGTTTGTCATTATCAACTTTAAATCACTCCAAAATGAAGTGTAGCTTACTTCTTCCACGATACTTTTCTCTGATCGCTCACGCTTGATAATGTGTGAGCCGGGAAATTGATTGGGAAAGCCGAAAACGGGAACACATAGCACCAGACCTAGAAGTCCATTCGCAAAGTACGGCAGCCACCATGCCCCAATCCAATTCTGATCGGTTGGCTCCAGATCAATATTCTCGCGGTTGTTCACATCCGTCCAGAGTGTCCCCAAACATACCGCCCCCACCGCCAGTCCAATCAGAGGTCCGAAAACAGCGCCAATGTTCATTATTGCCATATTCCGCGCACCTTTTGCAATTGTCGTCTCATCCTCAACAGTGGCAAAGGCTGTCGTCCAAATCGGCACGCAGGCAATACCCGTGACAATGCCGGCTGTGATAAAAGCAATTGACCATAGTGAAATGTTTGAATCTGATGTTGGTTCCGCGTTGATATCCCGCGTTGATAAATGGCACAGCGCATCTTCAGAATTATTCCCCGAAATGGGCACCACTTGATCAGTGGCGAAATGTGGCATCGCGAACAGTAGCGAAGCAAGTGAAATGGCTAGGCAGCACGCGCCCAAAACACCGCCACGACTGCTCCGGCGAGCGCACGCCTCTAGTGGGATGCACGTAATCAAGAAGCCAATGTCGTACGATGAGAGGATAATGCCCGAAATGGTCGAGCTAAACTCGAAGCGCTTCTCCATTGTGGTTATGGTCGCCAATAGTGCCCCATTGATATTGAAACCGTAAATGGTACAAAAAGTAAACATGAAAAACGTCAGCCAGCCGACCGTGTTGAGCCACTGGAACCTTTTAACCCCACAAACACCGCATCCATAGGGCCCTTCTTTGGCCGCGCCGAAATCGTTGTTATCCTCTGACATGGCGAAACGAAACCAGTGGACTTGGGCAGATTTATTTGAGCGTGCATTTGTATTTGAACAGTTTATAATGTTATAGTTATGTTTAGCCACTTTACATATACGTTTTGTCATGCAGACTTACTTACTCGTCATTGAACAAACATGGCTCAAGCAAAATTGACCCAGATTTATCTTACAACTGAAAGTGAGACCGTGTTCTTTAACTTCAAGAATGTGTCGACTCTTGACCATTATCCAGTTTGATCCAGTTATCCCAGGAAGTGGGTTAGCGCTCGCATTATGATTTTTAAATTGAAACCAAGAGCAATGCCATTGACCTTGAACGCTTTTTTGGTAAACCAAAGGCAGAATAAATTATATGACAGGTTTTTGATGGGTAATCATCGGTAGCGGTGGTGGTGGTGGTGGTGGTGTCCCTCCCTCATCCAGCGAGTGAATGCAGCACGATTGTGTTAACCTTTTGATCGATGCGTTTCCATATTCACCATTCCGTTGTTTGTTATCGCAAGTTTAAATTTTTGACGGCGTAAAAATAATTTGCGAAATTATCATGTGTTGTTGATATTTGCGGTTTCGGATAGCCATTTTTCCTAGAAGCACTGCGATAATTGAATAATGTGGTAGATTTGAGTTTAATTAATTTTTTGAGAAAAATAGTAGTATCCAAAGAGAACAAAAATATGAAATTGCACTTGGCCCTGCTAATTGCCGCCACAGATACAAAGAAGAGCCCGTATGATCGACACCCGTTGAGCTATCACTTGCGCCAGTTCAAACTGAAGAATGCCTGGATCCAGCAAATGGGCACGTCAGAGTGGGATTTCTTCACGCCCGAGCAAAATGCGTGTGGCGAGCTCAAAGACCCAGAGAATGCAAAGCTGGCGTGTAAACTGCGACATGGGACGGCGTTCTGCCGCGTCAAGTGCGCGACCGGTTTCATGCCGAAGAATACGAAGGAGAAGAGTCAATGGTGTCGCGATGGGCGTTGGATGCCGCGAAAGACGCCGACCTGTGTCAGAGGTTAAAAATTCATTAAAGTTCATTAAACGATAGAATAATCGAAATTGCACGTTGCGTGATTTGTATCAAACGCTGCTCTAAAACATGACTAACTCAGATCCGACGCACCAGGTGAAGAGTGTCTCCTACTTGTACGGCCGGTCGCAACGATCGCGACTGAATCCGGACATTGCCGAAATGATGCGTCTATTTGGCGATGAGTTCCTGGCCGAGCAGGAGCTGGCGCCGCGGGGCACGTGTGCCGCTTTGTCGCCCATTCAAAATGGCGTGCATTGGTGTGATGATGATGCGAATGACAAGTCAGTCTGTTCGCTGCTCTGTCAAACGGGTTACCATCCCGTTGGACCGCTCAAAACAAAGTGCTCGTGTCGCAGTGGCCAGTGTGCCTGGTCGTCCCCGGCGTCACAATCATTTTGCCGGCCAAATCCGACGTGTGCGGCCATAAACGCCCCCCAAAATGGCCGTGTCGATTGTCCGCTCGATTCGGTGTGTGTGGTGACGTGCGATGCGGGGTACGAGATGACGACCGGGTTGATTGAGAAGACGTTGACATGTCAGTGCGACATCGGGGATTATCGTTGCGCGTGGGACAAGCCAGTGCCAGTGTGTCGACGTGAGTTTTGAATTCAAAAAAGATCATAAATCTAATTCCATTCTTTAGCTCGGAACGGATGCATGGAAGACCAGTGCGATCAAAATGCTTCGTGTCGCATGGGGCCAAGTGGCTGGGGATGTGTGTGCGATTGCGGTTATTCTGGCGATGGTCGGGTATGAGATTCGGGCCCATTTTATGTTACCAAGATAATTTACGCTACTAAAGATGACTTTCTCAGTTTTGCGATGTCAATACAAATCATCTCTACAATGGAACATGTCGCCCGGGTTGGCAGCGTGATTCAACTGGCTCATGCACAATTGCCGACAATAGCTCATTAGGCATTTGGGGTGTTCGATGATAATTAATTTCTCATTAGTCTTCTGGTTTTGACACTCATTGACTTTATCCCTTTCAATCAGGCTTATGCAACCGCGCCACCTTAGATGATGTCGCCCAATTTCTCGGTTTGATATCAACACAGGAAGAGGGTTCAGACAAAACCGATTCCGCTCTCTTTCCATTTCGGCGGTTTCTTCGTTTTACTAAACCCATTCACCAAAGCTGACCAGTCAAATCACCGCCACGGTTGATTGCGCCGATCACTATGATTTGAACTTGAATGGGCTCATTATTCCCGGCGACACCGAGTCGCTCATCTTACAAAACGACAATCTGGTCAATCACTTTCTACTATCACAGCGGTTGCGGCATTTGTTTCGATTAAAAGGTAAAAAACCTGTTTCAAGAGCAAACGCAAGAGGCGGAAACGCGGTGACCTTCAACTTGAGTCAAGGCAACAACGAAAAGTGAACGATTTCTACTTTAGAGCTAAATCTGGCGGGGAATGCGTTGAAACAATTTGATTTTACGCTGTTGGAGAGTAACTGTCACCTCGAGAATGTCAATTTGGGTCGCTCATATCAGGCCTGGCTTTGTTTCTTGCATTTTGTCGTTGTCATTCTGATGATTTAACTTTTGTCAACACAAGCCAAAGAAGCCCGAGATCGTGTCGTCACTGTTTTACAATAATCCACACTTGAAACGGCTCGACATGAGCGCCATGTACACGACAGTCCCCTCGCAGCTGTTCACGCCGGCTGGGGAGATTGAGTGGCTATCACTGGATCAGAATGTGATTCCGGTGTTGACGCCGTTGATTGTGAAGAACAAATCACAACTGCGCTATTTGTCAATGGCCAAGTGTCAGATTGAGGCGGTGTTGGATTCGACGTTTGCCGAAACTGGTCATTTAGAGGTTTTGATCTTGAGCAGCAACAACATCAAGTTTATGACAACGGGCCAGTTGAAGGGGCTCACTAGTTTGCGGACATTAGGCAAGTTTTTAAAAGTTATATTCTCTTTACTAAGGCAAATGATTCAGATTTGAGCAACAACCGACTGGAGTCAATTGGCGGTGACATGTTCATTGAATCGCCAATGCTCAATCAAATTGACTTGTCAAAGAATGCCGATTTAGTCACAATTTGTCGCTCGTCTTTTGTACGTCACGAGCATTTACAACAAGGTACAGTTATACAAAAATATAAGTTAATATTAATTTCGATTTTTACTTAGTCAACTTGCGTGGGACAAACGTACACAATACACTAAGAAGAAAGTTTTGCATTGAACAGGTGGCCGATTGCGAGGGCACATTGCTAACGCTCCAACGACTGTTGATGATATTCGGGGAGAACTGTTAAGATGACCAAGAACGAGGAAAAGCCTGGCTCACCAATTGTGTTGTTTTGTAAATATACACTGTTGTACATTATGTCAATAAACTTGAATGCTACTAATATTTGATTGACACTGTATTAATGTTACAAGTTTATTCAAACAGGGTTTCTTGGTAGTATTAATTGCGATGTGTTAATAATTGTAGTTGTTCAAACTTGTATAACTCGCAATGTAGTATCGAGTATAAGCAAACGGATCCGCCGCATACTGACTCTTACACTCGTAACCATGTCGCTCTCGCCACGGGCAGCACAGTTCACCACATAGACTGGCCCAGTGCATGAGTCGATTTAGTCGTTGATTTGCCGCCCTATCCCAGCTTGCGTTCTCTTCCATTCGCGCCGCTGCACCGTCCAGCGCGGCCATGTCCTTTTCAATTGCGCTCTTTGTCCAGCCCGTTTTGGCGTAATACTTTTTCTCGCATCGATTACTACGATTGCACGTTTCAATCAGATCAACGCGATTGGTGAAACGCCACCACTTTGGCACGTTTTTCTCACTGGGCAATAAATCCGTGATCAAATGGCTATTCTCTTTCATGATACTCTTCACCATATTCGGGTAAGCATCGTTCCACCCACCAACAACGGCCAGTTTCGGGCGACCGATTTCGGCCTCGGCCCAGTTGCGCGTTTCTTGAATTTGTTTCTTGTACTTTGGATCCGACGCCAAATTCTCGAGCTCGAATGGATCCGCCTCCAAATCGTAGAACTCGACGTATCCACGCTGTAAAGGAATTGTGTTAAGTTCGATATAAACAGTTGGATACGTTACGGTCGAATACGCTTATAAAGTTCTTTAAAAAACCAACAAAAGTGGATTTATTTTAGCGAACGAGAGCATGTGTGCCTCAAGTGTGTCCCTCAATTTTGTTTTTGTAAACCTGTGATGGAGTTCGACTTCGCATTGTTTGGAACTTTTTCATATACTCCGGTGTCACCGCCGCCGTTCGTGACGCTACCGGGATGAAACTTCTATCACGCGGCAGAATCGAGCACCCTCTCAATGGTTGGCGCGAGACAAAGTTGAAAAATTTGTAACGACCATAACGCGCCACATACTGCATGTACCACTCGCCTGCTTTGAAGACGTGGCGGACGCCGGCAATGAAGTTTGAACGGATTATCGAGGGCTAAGACTCTCAGTTTGTAACTAAGTTTAAAACAGAAAAAGGTACGTACCTTATCCTCGCCAAAATCACCCGAAAAGTCAAGGCCATCGACGGGCCACTTGTGATTCATCGCGGGCACGTTGACCTTGCCGAGACCGAGAATAGTCGAGAACCAATCTGTGACGTGGAAGAGCTTATCACTTCGACGTTCCGGAAAGGTCCGTTTCGTTGACATGATCAGTGTTGGCGCCTTGATGCCACCCTCTTCGAATCGACTTTTCGAGCCACGATATGGATAGTTGCAGCCGTCATTCTCCTGTGATGCGCCGCCATTGTCACTGGTGAAAATGAAAATTGTGTCGCGCTCAAGCTTGGCGGCTTCGTTGTAGAGTTTCTCAATGCCCATGTCGACTGAGCGGATGGCGCCATGGAAGTCCAAGTTCTTGTTGCTAATGTGACCAAAGCCTCTTTTGCTGTACTCGTTCTTTAGTTGATTCTTGAGTGCAGACGGTGCTGAAACAGGTAGATGTGGTGCATTGTATGCGAGGTACGTAAATGTCGGTTTATCTTGATCCTGTAAAGTCTTTAACGTCTCATCAGTGAACAGGGGCGTAATGTATTCACCACTGCGATCAACAGGACCCGAATTATTGCGCAGACATGCCATGTGACCGAGCTTGTGAGAGGTGTAGTCCATTTGGGCCTCGAGCAACCCGAAGAAAGTGTCGAAACCCTTGTTATGGGGCAGATCATACTCTTCGGCCATTCCAAGATGCCACTTGCCGACCAGATGCGTGCTGTAACCACCTTCTTTCATCAACTTTGGCAGGATGACCAAGTCCTTGTCCATTGCTTCGGGCATATAAATCTGTTTCAACGCTGCCGCCCCCATCCCATATCGATGGGGATAGACACCCGTCATTGCCGCTGCACGTGACGGTGAGCATCGATGTGTTGAGTAGGCATTTGTCAGCTCAATTGTATGCTCTGATTTGGTCATTTTGTCCAGAAATGGCGTCGTCAACGATGCTGGATTGTGAAAGCCAACATTTGTCCAGCCCAAATCATCGAGCATGATGAATACAATGTTTGGCTGTTCATCATCCCCGGCACACCGAGCCAGGCCAACCAACAGCAGTAGTCGAAGCATTCTCTCTACTGGCAAAAGTATGAAGCTACTGGACGAAGGGGCCGGAGTATATATTGCAAGGTCAACCTACTGTTTGACGTCAAATAACACACAAACCAAAAGTCGTCACGAGATAAGGTAAGTGAACTTTTGGAGGACACCAACACCGCATGCCAAAATAGTGCAAATTTGATAAGATACGTTCAGTATAATGTCAAGCAACTTGCTTGTTACAAACAATAAATCTGCTTTTTAACTTGTTACCCTTACTTATTATATTTTTGATGGCAGTACAACTGAGTGGTTTTTGCTCTTGATCAAGCCGTTACCGGCGGCGACTGCTCACATGTTGGCAATTGACGCAGTACGGGGAGATTGATTCGATTGTAAATTGTCACGTGTGATTCGAACTCTGTCTGTGGCCAGGGTGAAATAGTAAAAATCATTGGCAATATATCGGCAACGGGTCGGTTGTCTTTTATACGATTTAGATACAGCAAGACTAAGCAACAAGTTCACCTTTGAAACAGTTTGTCATGTTTAAATCTTTTAAGTCGCTTTTCAATCCACGCGAGATTGCAAAGCGAAGCGTCCGATTCCTTTCAAGCAACAAGTGATCGTGCGAGCAGTTTGTTGCGATCAGTGTGTTTATTGTCCGGTTGGACAGTCGCATCAATTCGACGCCTTTCTCGTAATACGCGTGTCTTAGCGGTCGCGCATACGTGTATTCGGTAAACTGACTGAGTTAAAAGATTATTACTGACAATACATCGGCGTACTCACCAATCGGCGTATATATCGGTCAACTGTTGAGTAATAGATCTTTCCTTGTAATACTCCGATTGTGTGGCAGCCCAATGTCCATTCATGAAATTATGCATGACCACATTTGTATGTGAGCTCTGTATACTCGAGCACCACGCCGGAAAGGGCCGAGCAAACACTTGTTTCGCCATGTACACTTGGTACTCGGTGTCGCCGTTTGTTATCAACTGTTTCGTGCTCAACATGCTCATATCACATAAGATATTGTCCTCCAGTATTTCCACGCTGACAGTGTACACCACGGACTTATCAAGAACTATTGTTTGTCTCTCGCTTATGCTTAGTGTGCTTATTTAAAAAGGTCTTTAAATTAACACAACAGTCAAGGTCAATAATTATTATGTTGGACCTAATTTGACCTGGTGAGTCGGCAAACACTTTCCAAGTGGTCAGCCATTTCGGCCATTTTCTTTGGTGTCAGTTGATTACGCAGGAAATGTGTCCTATTAAATGGGTCAACATTGTGCTGGTTGTTGTACTTGAAATAATCCAACAGAAAGTGCAACGACTCATCGGGATAAATGAAGTGTGGCAAGACCGTCGTGGTGAAGTAGCTTGTCTTTGCCTTCTTGATCAATTGAAACAGTCTAACATAACGCATATATTCAGCATCAACACGAGTAGTCATATCAGAGCCAGTAAAATGAACATTGACACGCTCACTTCGGATCGTGATCAGCTCGACCAAGAAATCATACGTCCCGGTCACATTTCACATGGGATGATTTTATATGTACGTCTTTAAGCAAATTTCAATCATACCGATGCCTATGCCAAATTCAATGTTGTACAGGTTTTCAAGGACTGACTTTACACTCTGGCCTTTGATGTAAATATCATCCATAAACACGGATCCCATCGTTGCATTCTCAATCGTACGCGAATGATGGCTGACATATGTGATTGTGACATTATTCTCTGTTTCAACTGAGCCGACTGATGTCATCATCAGTTTCATGTCAGTAGGAGCAGTAGTCAAGTCCCATCCGAAAGTAGTGGTAGTCGCACCACCACGTGTGACACTAATCGTCGGCATCAGATCCCTGACTGTAGTTGTGACAGGTCCCGTCTTGTCTAGTAGAATAATGCTTATCGGCGCGAGAACCGCGATCAGTAGGACCAACCAACCAAAAAGTATTTTTGAGTAAAAATTTGACATAATGTCAAGAGATAATTTATCTCCGAATGTCACTTTTTATATCGACTCAATACTCTGTCAAAGTATATTCCTTCACACTCTGCCGCATTTGAATATCTTATCAGGGTCAATTAATTTACAATCTATGCCGCTTTTTTGCCTCTATTCGTCGTACTAAAATACGTGGCGTTATATCATATAAGTTATATATGATATAACTTATATGATTAAAAAATATTCCATTGTGTAATGGCTTATGATATATCTATTATTGAGAGTAAACCGTGAGTAAACATGATTATGTAAGAGTGGTTTACAGTGAACTACTTGTTAGATGTTAGAACATCTTGTTAGAACGTTTTCAGGTGACAATACACAGGGAAAAATAACCAAATCAAAAACAACAGCAAAATCGGGTCAAACCGATATGACGTCAACTGTATTTCAAAAATAGTTTCAAGTAGCTTTTTATGTTTTAAAACGCAAATATTTCAAACTACGACTATAACTACTTGGACACCAAAGCAATTCTCATCGCGTTTTTAAAAAATAATTCGGTTAAAGTGTCGTGCCTCGCGCACTACTACTTGAGATCTCAGCAGCTTGGACGGAGCATGAGCTTCCGCCACCAATTCGTATGTAACCGAGCGCGGAACTGCGTTTATAGCAATAAAAGCGATGAACTTTTTCTTACTTTTCTTGTTACGGCAGCAGCAACCACGTGCAGCCGTGGCACACGCGGCTTACTGTCAGTCATTAACGAGCAATCAAACAGTCGCGAAAGTCACCAACCACTTGCGAAAAACGGGTCCTTGGCAGAACCTGTGAAAAGCACCTGCCGAGAATTCAAAGCTACCCTAAACTAGCCCGGTATTGTTCAAAAATGCGACAACGAATCCACTTGAAAATGTTTGAACAAATCTCCTGCAGCTCCATCATTGAGTGTAGACTACTTTCACGATTTATTAACAG
Source organism: Oikopleura longicauda (assembly GCA_004367895.1). Taxonomy (NCBI): domain Eukaryota; kingdom Metazoa; phylum Chordata; class Appendicularia; order Copelata; family Oikopleuridae; genus Oikopleura; species Oikopleura longicauda. Next base: position 2,917 of record SCLD01084252.1, on the reverse strand, counting down.
ATAATTTTTTTTCCAATGTAATACATTTTATTTCGAAAGTGTTTATACACAGTTGAAAATGGCAAATGATTTTTTAAGCAAAGGTGGTGTTACCCACAAAGACAAGTTGTACCGGGGTTGAATCAGTAAAACACATGACAAAAAATCAGAAGTACATTGATGTGTCTCGGTACGCGCGTTCGTACGCCTGACAGTTGCCCGGTAAAAAGCAAGCTTGCACAGGTAGACAAGCTCCTTGTGGTGGTACTTCATTCGAATAAGTCGATAACACTTGCCACACTCAATCAGATTCATGTGCTTGCCAAAAACGATGCAGGGCACGAGAAAAAGTATTGCCATATAAAGTGGTCTCATAATTTCGTTTTTCTGAACGTCCTGTAGCTGAGTTGGTTGCTTACTTCGCTGCTTTATATTCGGGTCATTATGTCGTTGTATGAAATTCCGGGCTGTCCATAATTCTTAGGGTCCCCGTCTCTCCATTATCCAAAAAGTGCTCACTGGCACGCTAGGGACATCTACTGATATCACAGAGTGAGTATCACAGGTGTGGATAGGTCTACCCAGCTTGTGCAAATTCTCGGTAGAGAATTATCCTTCTTTATATCAAAATCATGAGCACTAAAGAATGAAAGTAAACAATCAGACCATACTACCTTGCTTCTGATGATACTAAAGGACCTAGTCAAAATTCAAGCGCACTATGACCCTACGATAATCCTAACCGACCTAATGTAAGAGCCAGGAATAATTCCATGCTCGATTATGTGGCCAGTAAATCACCAAGCAACCTGCTCACTGCTCCGGGCTGTCGACTAAGCTAAACGGTTTACAACGCATGATCCGTGGAAGTAATAGCACCGGCAGGATTCGTGATGCTGACGGCAGGATTCGTGATGCTGAGCCTTTTATACAGAAATAGACCCCTTTGAATACATGTTTTTAAGTAAAACCACTTGTTTTACGTCAATTCCACTCATGACGCCTCTGCACAAAAACTTTACCACCGACGATGAAGAAATGCCGATAAAATTCAGTTTATTTTATTGAGTAAACAAGTAAAATATTGAATTCGGTGCTGCGGTGCATTTTCATTCGCAGCTCAATCGAGCTTCTCGCTCGCAGATAACCGTGGTTTGCTCACGCGACGTCGTGTCATACCACTCGCCATTGCGAGTCCGCATAACAGCATAGGTGCCCGTGCCTGACAGGTTCTCCCACGCGGCCCAGTTGAAATAGCCACTCACATCGTCGTCCGAATCGACCCAGTAGTACTTGCCCAGCGTTTTCAGCTCAAGCATGACACCGCCGGCCTCAAAGTCGTTTTTAAACGCAACTGCCAGCTCGTTATTGTGTTGCGTGTTTGAGGCAGCGGAATGTGACCGCCGACACTAGCACAACTGGCACGTCTGTCGCCGGTTCGCATGGTGCCCTGGCTCTTCAAGCATGTTACCTTGTCATTGAGAGTGAACATGTCCCAGCCGTCATCGCAGATGAGTTCGCAGTTGTCTTGCAATTAACCGCATTAATCAAAAAAAGAAGTCTAATAGTCAACTCACCGTAATCAACTGGGCTGCATCGTTGACGAGCGTCGACTTCAATCTTCGCCGTGTCATAGTTCTCGTCAAAGACAGTTGTACCCTTGTACCCGAATGGCCGGAACCGGCTTGATCGAACCAGAATTTCTTCCCAAATTTATCTGAACAAAGAGTAAAAAAGGGAATTCTTCTGTTAGTTAGTTAACCATCATGCGTCGCAACGTCAATCATCTTGCAGATGCCATCGAGACAGACTTTGGCTTAGACCGATTCCATGAAGACGCCATTGCCTTGTACCGCTTCGAAGTCGAACGTATGAGAAATTTGAGTCTTCTCATTCAACGGTCAGTCCGGGCCATGAACCAGTTGACCTGGATGAACATTCTCGTCCTTGTCGTACGGCGTTCCATTGTACAAATCCCAGCCGAAAATGCCGGCACTGAAACGCGGCATACCACCACTCGGCAGTGCGTCAAGATGGAACATGATTTGCAGCATATTACCTTATGAACATTTTGACCTTTGAACTTATAAGTGACATAGTAACTCACCATTTTTCTTGTTCCTAGCGATCACTTGATTTTGTAATTTCTTCATCTTCCTCACCGTATTGCCCCATCGCCGTTTTTTGTCGGCCAGACGTTCAGCGTCGCACTTGTCGGATATCTTATCCATCCATGTCTCACCAGCGGCCTGGAGCGAATCAAGCGAATCATTGGCGTAGAACTCGTCGAATGCATCACTGGATTAGTTTGACACTTAGTTTCGTAAAAAGTTGTCTGTCCTTTCGCGTTTTTCGGGATTAGTTTGACACTTTTGTCAAACTAATCCCCCAACAATAATTTTATACGAAAACCACTGCACGAGGCCATTTATTACCAAAAATAAGTGTCAAGTGTAGACTGGGTCTGTTTCTTCGTTCTTTTCGCCATTGGGACATAAATCAATTCTAAACATAGTTTATTAATTTAATCAAACGGTTTTAAACTTACCTTCGTCGTCGTCATCTGTGACTGCCTGCTCGTGGACCTCGTTAGCTTGTGAAGTTGAACCTGGTGTCTCGGCCAGTGATTGGACCTCGATCTGCTCGTTTTGTGTTGTCTGCTCCAACTCATGCTCCTGTTGATCACGACCCAGCTGATTGCGCAATGTACTTTGTTCGAGTGACACAACAAGTGGCTCAATCACTGACTTGTTGTAAATTTACCAACTCGGTTCTTGGCAAGTTCATCAATGTACCTCAGTGCATCTGCACGTTGATGTACCGTGGTAAAAGTTGTTTTTTCTCTTACGTTCTTTCTCTACGTCAAAAAGAAACATTGTATTATGAACAGGCCAAAAACGCCGCAAAGAGAGAAATGTAGTGCAGAAACAAGCATTTT
>SCLD01084145.1:0-14708 GCA_004367895.1 Oikopleura longicauda | reverse complement strand
AGGAATTATAATGTTTATGTGGATTTTCGTTCACAATTCATGGGTATGGGTTAAGGGGATCGAATCTAAAAAATATAAATATCTAAAAAAAATTCCAAATATTTGGGAGTATAGTGTATTCCCTCAGTACACTGGGGAGGGTATTTGCCTAGTGGTTTTTCATTTTCAGAGCCTTTGTATCCATGTCTAAGTTCACAATAGAAATTATTGATCGATATTTGCATTGAATTCTTGCTAGAATTATTTGATTCTGCGGATTATAACCCACTCCGATATTTTGGTAACAGGTGACGAACATGAAGGGGCCGTTTATGTCCCGATCAAATCAATTTTCAAAAAACGTTTGGTTCAAATAAAAAGTTACATAACATTACCGTATAAATATTACCGTGAATTCTCATCAAATTCACATCATAATTTATGATTCATAAGACATGTGTAGTCCTTAATTCAAACTAGCCAAGTATTATTACGTAGTATTCAAGCGCACGAAAAGTCGAGTATACAGAAATACAGTAAATAATACTCGTAACCAATTCACGTTTTGCCTTTGGAGTCCCAATTTTAAGGGCTCAAACTGCATAAATTATGCACATAATCTACGGCATTCAATTTCAAGAAATATTTACCAGACCATCACCAGTCAGGATAAGTACCGTAAAAAATGTTTTGTTACTCACCAATTTACTGAACACAAAAAATAAGCATCTTTTTACTGAAATCGATTGTATTAGACAAGTCATCATGTAATTTATCCACTCTGAAATTGTGAATTCCTAAAACGATTATTCATAAACATTTTGAACTATCTTGAAATCAAAATCGTTGCGCCATTTCGTGGAACACTCAATTTTTATTTGAAAACGCTATTTTCTTATGTGACATTTGAATCATTACAAAATTTTCGAACGAATTGAACTCTTAATTTAATTTTGATTTTCAACATAAAGAAATATATTCTAACGTCGATCATCTGTCGTTATTGTGGAACTATTCAGAAAGGAACTTCTAGATATAGATCATAAGACGTTGTTAGTGGATATCAGAAGAATTCAAAAATAGTATACAAATGTGGGTTACCCTTTTCGTTTGGCTTTTAGCTATTGCTGCATATCGTTTCACGGGTTTTTAAAAAACATTTATTTTAAGGGTATTCTATACGGGATGCCATTCGGAGACAGTCGGAGAGAGTCGGAATTGAAATTATATGACGTCATACAATCGAAAGTTCGATTTGAATCTCGTCTAAGTCAATGTCTTTTAGATTGACTATCGGTACCATAGAATTTCATGTGAAATTCAAGTAGAACAAGTTCTCTTTCTAAGGAGAATATATTGGGTATAGTTTATAGAAAGTTGGGCTGGAAGCGTGTTCATTACGCATGGGCTCCGTTTTCCGGGTGGTCGCCGTCTCTATATTTGCACATGCGGAACTCGGGCAAAATGACCATCGGGAATAAGCACCCCACTTTATTAAAATTCTACGAAACCTTACTAAATACTTACTACACGAATACCTTGTGATAAGCAACCGCACATTTCATTTATGTCTCTTAGTATGGTTTAATCCCCTATTATTTACAAATGTAATATTTTCAGGTACGGCAACTGGTGTTGTTCCTTATATTGGTATTTGTTTGTATTGGTACACGTTCGTTACTCCACAAAAGTAAGTTTATATAGTGTAAATTATATTCTTTAACAGTTGCGCTGATTTGTGGCGCGGGAGTGCCGAAAGAGGGAGTGTCTTTTAGTTCCCCAGACACAATTGTCCATTCAGTATGGTTTCAAGACCTTTTGGCACAAGCATTGCAAAAATCAGCGTCAGTGTTATACGAAAAACCAGCTTAAGTGAAAAATTGTAACTATGGGTCTTGTACTGAATAATTCATAGTTATCGCTCTGAGCCTATAATTTATTGATCTTAATCGTGAGGTGTCAAGAGTAAAATGATGACGGATAAGAAGTTATCTCATCCCCAAATTATTCTCCAGTTCCTGGTTCAAAATCCATTTTCATTTCAAAGTCCTACGCTACCTACGTCAAATCTGTCTGGAAACAGTTCCAGACAACTATGGCGGATAGTCCGATAATGAATTATATAATGAGCACGTTGAACAGACAACTATGGCGGATAGTCCGATAATGAATTATATAATGAGCACGTTTGCTGCTCGCCGCATATTCTTTACCTAGTGAATCGGTCAAGTAGGCTCATTTGGGTACCCACCCTGGTATCTCACCTGGAATATATTTTGGATGAAGCGTTCGAACTCTCAGCTGATGACCTCTTGTACTAACGATAGTAACTGGTGATGATTTTAATCTACTCTCTGGGCAAATGTTGCGCTGCTATCAACAAATTTCATAAATATGCCTTTTTTTCCTTTCTAAGGGAAAATTATCAAAATTCATAAACCAATCAGCTAACTGTTATGGATAATGAGTAATAATGAGCTCAGGTCTGTATTATACTCATAAAAGCTGTTTCTAGCTCACCTGGAATATATTTTTGGATAAAATTTAGAACACTCAGCTGATGGCCTCTGGAACTAACGATAGTAACTTGAGATGTTTTAATCTTCTCTCTGGGCAAATGTTGCATTGCTATCAACAAATTTCATAAATATGCATTTTTTTTCCCTTTCTAAGGGAAAATTATCTTGATGTATAAATCAATCAGCTAACTGTTATACTAATGAGTAATAAGGTACTCAGGTCTGTATTATACTCATATAAGCTGCCTTAATAAAGCATGTAAACTATGAGGTCATGACAAGCTAACTATGGCTGTGATAAGTTTATTAATTTGAAGGTACAGTAGCAAATGGAGCCCACGACTTCCATTCTTCTGTATAATATAAAATGCTAGTGGCAGCTTATGAAAATAAGTGTAATGCAGAGTAATGATAAATTGGTACTCGCTGGTAATGGATGTTGTTAGGGGTTCACAATGGTATGTTTATTATTCATTTCTGGGGCAGCAATGTAAATCAAGAAAACGTGCACTTGTTCGCTCGATTGCATTAATTTGGTACCCATATCGGTTAATGAGGGCTTTCAATCTTGTCCAGGATTGCATGGGCAATGGGAAAGATTCTTCGTCCATTGGAAACCAAAAATCTGTGATGTTCCTAAAATAAGTACTCAGAGAGTTTGTGAGAATTTGCATGTATCGCTTACCGTGATAAGTTCTCGGCGTGCTTGTTTAAGTACTGACATAAGCGTTCATTTAGGCGCTCAGTACGCTGGCTGCTCAGAATTACTACTTCTGCGCATATGCGAACCTCAAGAGGACCAATTCTTGCTGCTGTTACAACCTCCATGTTGGGATCACACTGATGCAATATTTGTGAAACATTTGGCTTTGTGTGGCCACTAGAAATTTAATCGTTGCTGTCCAGACAATGAATATATAACATTTGGAATGAATTAACAAGTGAGACAAGCAAATCACCCAAATATTCTGTACAGAGCTCTTTGCTCGATTATATTTATTACTCTGTTAATAAATTTCTGCACTACAAAAAGTACACATTTGATTTCGTATTTATATTTAGCATTATTAAATCAGCGAAGTTAAGTATTTAAACTGAATCAAAAATAGAAATAACACTTTTCTAACACCTCCACCAGTGAGTTATGATTCATAACTTATGAAACCTATTTCGTTAAGTATAATTTATAAAATTTCCAGCTGCGAATGCCAGTATGATGGTAGTAATAATGTCGCTATTCGGTTGGCAAGCAACAACAATCAGCTGGTTTTTGAGTTAATCGGATGATCTAATCTTTTCACATGTAATCGGATTGCAAACAAAAACTTGGATTTAATAATCAACACGTGGTTCAACTTATGAAAGACCTTATTTTATTCTTAGTTACCTCATGTGGTCTTAGTTTAGACCTCAATAGTATCTGGTCCAGAAAAGGATTAAATAAAGTTAAAATGAGTTCAGTTAGCATCATGGCCCAGGATTCATGGGGATGGCATCATGCCAGCAACCGAAATTACACAAAATTATAATTCAGAATGGTGGTGGTTCTGACATTTGGTCTAATCATTGCACTTTGTACATCAGTTATGGTTAAGTTGACGACAGGCGCTGTTGTCATGGCTCAAGGAGCTCTTACATCGAAAAAAGAAGACCAACACAAAATAGGTAAAGACTTTACCGTAAAGTTACTCCATTTCAATCATTGACATTGAGTACTTTTTGCCCCTTGTGGGATATCAAACACGTGATTTCTAACCAATTTGGTTACGGTGATTCATCAAATCGTATCGGGATAATACGACCTACACTGCGTTTTGAACAGTGGCTGATTAAATCCGATTTGGGTTGATTTAATATTTTAGCGGATTCTCTGAACGACCCTGCAAACCAGACAAAAGAAAAATTAGGCACTGAGACGGTTGAAGCAGCTAAAGATACAACAATAGGATAATTTACGAGAAGAAATTTATTACCTAACGTGTCAAAATAAAATTGCACTATATGAGTAACTGTACAGAAAACAATCTAAACGGGTTGTATTAATCCTTTTGAAACTAAATCCGGAATCTCAACAGCTAGCCAAGGACCCAAGCCCAAAGCCATCGCATGGGCAATACCAAATTTTGGAACGTTCTTTGACCACAATGGTTTAAAATGATCCGTCTTTTATCGGAATTTCACAATTATTTAAAGTAGGCGAATAGTAGTTAGATAAGAGATTAGGAAAAATCCGTTCCAAACATATTTTACCGCCACGATACATTTTTGCTGTTTTACCATCTAGCTCCGGGAGGGCGATCTCGGGCCCTGATAAGGGGTAGGAGACAGGAATATCAAATTCGACTTTAAATTCATACTTTTCGTGTTCATGAATATACCAACAAGTGCCGAACCAGCTGGTTCCCTCTCTGAACGCTTTTTAAGATGAAGGTTTTACAAAATTCACATACTTATTAGATTTGAGTTTGAACCAATCGTTGTCACGCTCTTTGTTCTGCTTAATATATTGAATGAGTGCTAAATATTCTTCTTTGACCCTTTCCATCCAATGTTCAGCATCTCTGGGGCCCGCTTGAACATTCAAAAGAGGAATCGCAGCGACTTCGGGACTAAGTTCAGCCATTCTAAATAAATTTTAATATTTTTATAAGTTCATTTCTTGAAATCAATTATTGGATCATCGAGCAACACTCCAGCCATCCTCAACATCCATATCATCGTCAACAGGTTTCTTTGGTTTAACATTCGTCTTTTGTTCTTCTGTCACTTCTTCTTCGTCTTCACTCGATTCTTCAGCTGTTTGAAGGAATTTATATTGATTATATCATTAAATTATAAAATTAAATTATTTCATTGTACTGTAGTTCTTAGAATATAATACTTGATCTCAAATCCTTGCCTTCTCCCCAATCACTCATTGAAGCGACCGCACCTGACGACTGAATAGAATGGCTTAATTGACTCTTCATTCCGTGAATAGGTACCTAACTTCTAAACTAAGCACCGCAGATACTTATTAACAAGCTCGGTTTTCATGCCCCTGTTCAACAAGTAATCTATACCTAACAATGTACAATTCAAAAATTATCAAGTTTCAAATAAGTCCGTAGAACCCTGGACTTACTTTTGGAAGTCGGGCGACAAATTCTTCCATGCGTGTTTGATCTCTTTTCTTTACTATCCTCTCCATTTCAATTAAAAGTCTAGCAACTTCGTAACAAGAATCATCCTCACATATTAAACTGAAATTAACGTCCAATAATTGACAAAGCCAGTCGTTCATTTCATCGATATCTGGATCGTCCCTTAAAGCCAATTAACGAATTCTGATGACCCTTGTGTCGAATTACACGTTTGGACTTACTGAATGGCATCAGAAATTGGTTCGGGAAGCCATTTCCTTTTTTCTTTGTCGTGTGGATTATGTTGAACTTGTAAATCTAATGCTGTCCATGCTTTTAATATAAATTCTATGACCTGATATCTTGTCTTGTCCCAAAACTCTTTCGTCTGATTAACTCCACTCATATCTAATTCAGATCAAAGTTTAATATTGAATTTGAGAATTATCATTGAATTTTATAAATAATCATAATATTCTAGGAGAAGCAATCAACAGAATTAGGCTGAAATCGTTAAGCGATCGGTATACTCGAAGTCACATGATAGGTGAAAATCGTCCATCACGATCCGTGATCAAGATAAAGCTTATTTCTTCCCTAAATAAGGATATTTTTGAAGTACGGCACTTCCATGCAATACCATATTAGTTTGTTAGTCACGTTGCATCGCGTTGGACAGGAAGTTCGTAAAACAGTTCGAAAGGGGTTATCGTTTGATCATCAGAAAAGTGTGTGCGCCTGATACAGTTAAATTTAAGGTAATATTCGGTATATAATAAAAATCAGTTTTTTTTAAGGAGTGCATCATTATTTAACTCTAGAATCGAATTTCCATATAGGTCTCTCCGGCATCTTTGTAACCTATTTTTTCATAAAATTTGACATTGTGTGGAGCACATTCCAAAGTTGTCTGAATAATATTATAGTCATCTTATTATTCAGTACATTGAAGTCAAATATCGTTTTCTACCTTATAGACCCCGAGATGACGTGACAAGCGAGTGCAAACAGTCACCAAATACTTTCCAAGTCCGGTACCACGTGCTGACTCATCAACAACAACCTGAAAACCACTGTCAGAACCAGGCCTTGACCGACGCTGATGGCCGTCTGCGTACGGTCCACCCACCCATGTATTAAGACAAAGCTTAATTTGTAAGCTTACCTCTTCGACTCGGCCTTTCAAAGCACATTTTCGTATAAATTTTTGTTCTAATATTAGTGTGGCAGTTCCAATAATTTTTGAATCTTGATTATGATCGACTACGACCAGAACGAAATAACAATTTGAATTTTTCATTTGATCGAATCGGGCATCATATTCTTGCTTGGAAACATCCCCGACTTTCGTCAACTGTTCCAAAATTGAAAGAAAATTATTTTGATGATCTGATTTAAGCAATGGGCGCATTTCAAGATTTGATGGTAATGGCCTGAGATCAGTCAAATTGAGTTTTTCGATAACTGATGGTTCGAATATATATTGCATTTTTGGACGAACAAAATCTATATGTAAAAAAATATAAGAAGAAGAACACTTTACTCACAACACAGATTTTGGAGATTGAGAACAGACTCGAATTTAGAAATATTTCCAGTATTGAACGACTCGTGGTTAAATTCACGGTTTGTCATTATTCACCATCTGGTTTGTCGTTTACCACATGAGGAAATTTCGAAGCCATTTCTGTTGCCAGCTCAATATTTGATGCCGCTATCGCCTGCCGATTCATATAATTAATTTCATTTCCTTAGATTTAAATCAATTTTGGTCTTAAGATTGGGGGACACGTGTTGAGACAATTTTTTGTCAAAAGGTGCCATACCTTGAAGACTAGTAGTGACACCACCTGCTTCAGTTAAGACAATTTCAGCAGCTACAATATCCCAAATGTGGAATCCAGCTCCAAAATAAGCATCAGCTCGACCGCAAGCAACCATTGTCATTGCACATGCTGTTGATCCCACCATTCGTATTCCTAAATTCAATTCTATCACATATTGTAACATGAGTGGTGCCACAACTTAAATGTTTCATGAACGTGTTATTATTTCGTCAAAATAAGATAAAATACAAATAACAACGAGATGGCAAAATATTCGAGATGTAACCTTATAAAACCCTTAATATTTGAGCGAATTTACCTAAACAAGGATTCATCACAACTTCTTGAATATTGCCAAAGATTTTGTCAGCGCGGTCTTGATTACGACTTGCGCTAGCTCCTGTCAATATTAAACTATCTTTCAATTTATTTGCTTTCTTTACAGTTATTTTCTTATCATTTAATGTCGCTCTACTTGGATTACAAAATTGATAAGTAACGCAAATTTTTGGCTGACTCTATAAAATTTTCTAATCCTTCCCCACAGCCAAGTCTCGCACTGAAACATTCATCCAATATCGGATTATAAACAACTCCACATTGGATTTTCTTATTGACCATTAACCCAATGCAGACAGCAACATAAGGACTACCATTTACAAAGTTGGTTGTTCCGTCAACCGGATCAATCACCCATGTTGGCGCATCTGTCAATTCTGGTTTATTACTTGTTTCTTCTCCAATTATTTTATGATTTTGATGAGGAATTAACATTCAATGTGCAAACAGTTCAACAACTACAAGTTCAACTAATAATTATACAAGCAATACTGCAAGCAGCTGCTTGTTATTTATGTTAATACCATATCAGGATATTGACCAAGAATCGAAGAAATGATATAATCCTCAACGGCTTTATCAGTTTCAGTGACTAAATCGACTTCGGACGTTTTCGAATCAATATTTTTCGGTTTATTGAATCCATCTTTTATCATTTCACCGGCCATAAAAGCCATTTGCTTCATATAAACGAATATTTCTTGCACTTCAACCGGTTCCATTCTATAAATTATTTTATATTTGAATTGTTTCAAAAAGAATAAAAGGGAAATGAAGAACCAGTAATTGCTTAAATAAAAATAAGGATGAACTTTGTGGAATAAATAACAAGTTAAAAAGTTCATTATGTTCCTCATTAATCGTGCGAATGACTGACCGGTGTTGTAGAATTCAATTATATTTCATTTAGCAGTGGAGCTTAGCACCTGTGAATATCATAAAAAGTATTTTGGATAATTTGAATCCGAAAATACGAAAAATCGAGTTTAGAAATCAGGGTTCATCTACCCCGAAATAGAAATTGAACTAGTTACGTTCTTCGTTCATCATAAATCTTTCGAATCCTTCAACACCTACCCCCACAACATGTTTTTGCCCCCATTATGGATTCAATACCAATACGTTTTCGTTTTGTTTCTGCTTCCTATATATATTTTATAATATCATATATTACTAGAACCACTTACTTTTTCCCTATCATCACGTGGTTTGTCCAACTGTTTTGTTTGAGTTTCCCACATGACCTTATATTGTCCATTCAAAGCTAAAAGTTCATCGTGCGTTCCTTCTTCTACCGATTTTCCCTCCTGGATCACAATAATTTTATCACTATTCACAATGGTAGAAAGTCGATGAGCAATCACAAGCAATGATTTGTTTGTTGTTGCCGAATCCAAAGATTCCATAATTTTCTTTAATTTTATATTATTTCATAAATACACTTTAGAAAGCCTTTGAACAAGCCTACATTGATGTGGGCCATATGAATTTTGTTTCAGCTGAAAATTTTACCTGTTCAGTCATTGAATCTAAACTACTGGTGGCTTCATCATAAATAACAACATTTGGATTTTTAAGTGTACACCTTGCAATAGCCAATCTTTGTTTTTCTCCACCGGAAAGTTTTGTGCCCCTTTCACCAACAATAGTATTATATCCGTCTGGCATTTGTTTGATTGACTCGTGGAGATTTGCGGCTTCAGCGGCTCCATAAATCTCTTCCGGTGTAGCGTCCAACTTACCATAACGAATATTCTCGTAAATCGTATCATTGAAAAGAACTTAAATCATCACTACTCACAACACCATAAAATTTTCAAAAAAAAAACTTACCGCAATCCTGAGGAACGACTCCGATTTGAGAACGAACTGATGATAAACTGGCATCTTTTATATTCTGATTATTGATTATTATTTCGCCATTTTTTGGATCGTAGAATCGAAATAAAAGTCTTGCAATGGTTGACTTTCCACTTCCAGATCCACCAACGATGGCAACTTTTTCTCCAGGTGCGATGGAAAGATTCAAACCATTTAAAACTAAAAATTTGGCTATATTTGCAGACAAAAACTTTGGAAAACGCACTTAGTTTATCATTATTATATCCGAATGAAATGTCTCGAAATTCAATTTCAGCACCATCTGTGAGTTGAGGAACAACATTCGGACCTTCAGACATTTCAGTTTTCGACTCCATCAAATTCCACATCGTTTCAAAATCAGTTTTGGCCTGTGTTAAATCACGATATGTTGATCCCAAGAAACTTAATGGTCTTTGAATAGCGTGGAAATATGCTGCAATCATTACAACGTCTCCAACTGTCAATGCTCCATTTACAACTCTTTTGAAAAAGATTTATAAAGCTGTCTTATATGAATCCTAGATACGCTTTGATCAAAATCTTTGAATCCTTGCCCGTGACCGGCCAAACCAAGATTAAGAACCATGCAACTACCAAGAATAATTTGTTGTCCCAAATTGAGAAACGCGAGTGTTTTATCAGTTTTCAATGCAGCTTGTTCAAAATTTGAAAGTTTTCCATCATATCGTGAAGCTTCGAAACGCTCATTTCCAAAATATTTGACTGTTTCATAATTTAAAAGTGAATCAGTGGCGAGATTTCCAGCTTCCATATCAGCCTTGTTCATCGCTATACGAAATGGTGTTCGATAATGTGTATATTGTATCGAGAACCAACTATAGAAAATACTGGTTGCAAGCAATGTTGTTGCATGAATATTGCCGCAATTATACGCAATCATACCACCAGTCATCAACACTTGAAAAACTGCTGGCACAAATACAATACAGGATGCGTGTAGAACTGTACTGATTGCTCTATTGCCACGATCTACTGCTTTCAATAAAGCACCTTTGAAAGTATTCAAAAACTGAAAAATAGTAATTAACAGTCAGTTACAGCTGCTTGGAATCTTGTTTGAACATTTCCTGTTTCACGATTAGAATGAAATCTATGATCTAACGAAAAAAGCTTTTCGATTAGGTTTCGCCCAATGACACGGGTAGTACGTTGCTTCACAGTTGCAAATGTATAAGACTTGTATTGATCAGTGATTGGCTCAAGCAGATGTAAACTTCCCCAAAGAAAAAACGGAAGCATAAAGGGAGCCACAGTTTCCAGCTGTCCTGTGTTTTGTATAACTGAACAATATTATTGAATAAGAAATCTGGCCTTAATCCATTAACATGAAAGTATATTTTTAATATACGATAGGGAGGGTCATTCATAATTATCAATACCTGCGAGAGAATCAATAAACTGTTTATAAAACCAGGGAGTTACAACTGAAATACTCTTAGCTGTAGCGATCAAACTTCCAGTTTTAACAACTTTTGAACGAACTTCGCTGCCTCCAGCTTCATTTTTATCCGGCCAAACATATGGTTTAATACGCACCAACAATTGGCGCATTGTAAACTCTTGTTTATCAAGTCCATCAATAGTACCAATAACAGCAGCGCCATGGGTATGATGACGAATAGCATTTTTAAGGATGCTATGAGCTCGATACCGGGCACTCTTCGATAAATAATACATTCTTAATACAAAAACGATCAAATATTTCAAAATTGGAACTTTAAGTGTATATTTAAAAGGCAGTTTTGTATGCTTTTGGAACTAAGAGGTTCATAGTTGTCAGTAAAAAATCTTGTTTTTACTCGGTAATTTGACGATCTAGAACACCCAAGGTGAGAAGAAGACTGGAATGAAAAGGTTCACTCTTTGCTGATTTCAAATTTTGAATGCAATTTATAAATTCTTTTCGAGCCGCTTCATATTCGACCAATGATTTTGATGACTCTATGATATCATCCTTCTCCTTTTTTCGAATTTCAAGAAATCGATTTTTTCAAATCTTATCATTTTTCGAGCGTCATTTATCATTTTCAAGCGTCATTTATCTTATCATTTTTCAGAGTTCTATGAATTCGGCCCTTGTATTCTTCACACAGCAGCAACAATTGTTGAAATGATTGCATCAAAACTGGAGTGAAGAAGAATAGCTTTATATCGGTTGTTGGAGACATAAAGGAATGAACCGGTAGATAATTTGTTAACAAACCAGTTCCTTTTTTGTTATGCTAAAAATATAATTTTGATGAGCTTTCTGAACAGCTCTAAAACGCCTTGTCTGAAGAGCCTTATTCAGCAGACACCATTCGATCTCAATTTCTGTGAAGAAATATTGTTCAATTTGAGAAACAAATAATAACATTTGGAAGCGACAGGTTGTCTTTTTGAGCTTGCCATTACCAATGAGTTGGTTCTTAAGAATTCGAACTCGTGCTTTCATAGTTTAAAATAATAATTGCTTCATAAATTAAAACGACTTCTATGCTTCTTATATTAAAAAAACATTCCTATTAGACGATAAATTGATTCGTAGGCTTGTCGAGATAAGTTTGAAACGAAAATCAGAAAAGTATCGTCAATATAGTTCAATGATATCTTCGACCAAATTGATGATTTTGAATTGAAATATGGATCAGGTAACTTTCCTTGGTATTGATCATCATCTTTAGATTTCAATGAAACTGCAAATTTTTGAGAAACGGTGGAATCTCCATCCATTTCACAGCGATCCAAAGACTTTTGCCAGTGAAATGTTAAATCTGTCGTTCTTATAAATAACAAATTAGCAGGAAAAACGAATTTTAAAAAAAATACCGTAATTTTGGTTGATTCACCAAATGCTCTTGAACCAAATCATAAAAGTTTGAAAATAAATCAGCTCTGTTCAGCAACAAAATATCTCTTATTAAACCAAGCTCGGGTACTAAATTGCCCCTCGTGAAGAAAACATCCCAAATCAAATCAGAAATAAGATTTTCCATTTGGTTGAGAACTGATTCAAAATTTTTCCAAGCCAATCTTGGAACATGAGTTTCTCGTTCATTTTCATTTTTGGATCCTTCTTTCAATCGTAAACCATTAAAAATGGCCACTGCTTGATCTGAATTTCAAGCATTGAAGCATTTTCTCGCCCAAAAGTCGGATATTTGTGTAAAAACTAAACTTACTGCTATAATTTCGTAGCTCTTCTGCATTTAACTCGCTTTGAAATTTGAGAATTCTCAGGGAATTACCAACAAAACATATTTTTTCGGCTAAAACATCATGGATTCTATTCGGCAAATTGTTGACATTCACTGAACCTGCCCCTTCACCGGAACTTGAATTTTCAATTTCTACGATAAAGAAGCCTGGTGATATCGTTCCAGAAATCACCCATTTTCCGATGTGACAAATAAGAAGATGTTCTACAGCAGCAAGTATATGTGAAATTGATTTATGAAGAATTTGATCGTGAGATGATTCGTCAAAAACGTCAAATAAATAGTCAGTAATTGCAGCCCCAGATTTTGTTTTTGTCATAACACGTTTAATAAGATCAAGAACATGCGTGAGAGTGAATTCCCACTTATTCAGTGTTACAAATATCTCACTTAGAAAGGTTTTCAAATTGATTCTTAAAATGGCGCTCGCAATAGCTATGTAAAATACAGTGAACACCAGCTTGAAAGCCCAGACTTAAAGTATCATGCTCTCCATTGAGCCAATCGTTTTCAAGATTAACTAATTCTCGGTCATAAATTCTATATGCAAAATCTTTGATTCCTCGTTTAAGCATAGAAATATACACATCATGCTTAATATAAAACGTAATGATAGATATTATAGAAGGTTGTTTGTTATTACTTCGTCAGTGTCATCAATATAATCTTGAATTTTCATTCGTTGAGTTGCATAAACTAGCAACTTATTGATAACATCAATTTCTCCTTGGGCCGCAAATGTATTCGAATTCGATCGTTTCAAATAAACGAATCGTTTGCCGGCAGGAGACTCAACAATTTGAAAGAAACCGTTTTCGATGCCCTTCAGGGCCATCAACAGATCATTTAACATTCTTAATTATTTCTTATTGAAGTTTTAGTACTTTAGTAAGTTGAGTTTTCAGATAAAACGGCCAGTTTTCCATAGCCAACTAGAATTAGCTTGGTCAAATAAGTCTAACTTTGTTGTTTGATTACTAAGATATTTTTCTAAATTAATCAGATTTAAGTTGTTTAACTCAGACATAATATCTGATTCCTCTTCTGACTTTGGTTGATATTGTTTAATGCCAAGTCGCTCGAAAAATGTCATTTTCTTTTTTTGAGTAAAATCAAATTCAAGTAATTTTTCCAGTTGATCGCGATTTGTTACAAGGGGTTCTTCTTCGGGTAAGCAAAAACCAAGAACATGTTCTTAAAATGATTTAAAAAATGTCAGGAACGTATTTTATCAACTTACTTCGAAAGTGACGTTGGTGATCTAACAAGACTTGATTTTGCGAGTCAACAAAATTGGCGCAGAGTTTGTAATCATAAAATGTTTTGTCATCAAATAGTTTTGTATTTTTGCGGACATAATAAACCAAATACTCAATGCCCTCGGGATTGAAATATCTATCAATGATACGCTTCTTTTTGCCTTTTCCAAATAAATTTTCATGCTCTTCATCTTAAAAAGTAGGTTTTGAATGAGTCTGTTTCACGGACATGGGGTTCGAGTTTAAGGATACCCCCACTATATGCAAAAAATGGGAAAAAACTAGGTTTTCAATACTTGACGATTATCTGAGTCCTTCAGTACAGTGGACCATCATGTTTTCTGTGGTCGATAGAACTGCAATTAAACTCTTAATTTCTGAGGCAGGAATAAAAGAACACGCATATTGTTTTGGTTCTTGTTCTGTTCTCGTTCTCGCCGAGAACTTCTCGGTGTTCAACATTTTTTTTGTTCTCGTTCTGTTCTTGTTCGCGAAAATCAACAAAATTTTTGTTCTTGTTCTGTTCTCGTTCGCGAACAAGAACAAGTTCGCGAACATGTTCTCGAACAACTTGCGTGTTCTT
>SCLD01084039.1:0-14709 GCA_004367895.1 Oikopleura longicauda | reverse complement strand
TATTTCAGGCACCATACATTCCGGTGCAATGGTCACAAATAAACATATTTATGTGTGCCACGTCATGCCGTTTGAGTTTATGATTGTCATCCTTTCGTTACCTCCCTGACAGTCGACCGGCGAACTGAAGTTTGTTATATTTGCCCAGTTTAGATGAGCCGCTCATTGGATTTTCGATATCATTTTATTTCTCATTTTAAATTAACCAGTCACATAATAAAGAACATGCCGAGCAATGACATAACACCGGTGGCAATGAGAGTGGCGCCGTTCGCTTCGGCTTCGTCAAAATCGATGTAGTCATCATCGTTATCATCATGCACGGACATTGCTTCAGAAATGACGCAGCAAGAGACGCGTGGTCCGGCATTGCCCCACTGACCGGTGAAATCGTCACGTGTCGCATGTAGGACCATGCCCCGATTGCCAATGTACACTTCGTTTGACGGATCGAGCGAAATGATCTCGTCCCTGAAGTTCAGCGAGGAGCGACTGCCGTTGATCATGATGTTGCCGATGGCGCCCCAGTGTCTGAAATGAAAGTTGAAAAAGTCATTTCAAGTATAATTTCATCGTGATTTACAATGCATTCTGACAATGCCTCAAGTAAACCTATTATCAGCATCAATTGGACATTGTTCAGGGCTCGCTAAATGTTCAGTATAGAGACGTTCACACTATTCTTAAACGTCAAGACGTACTGTAGTACAGTAGTACTATACCGTACAGTCTATACGCCTTACACTTATATCAGGATTCTCCCTTTAAAACGGGTGTAAGATGGGGTGGTTCCGACTCGGATCGAGAACATTTGGCGATCCCTGTTACACCATGCTCCTGGCCATCTTTGCGGAAGTGACCGCCGGCAGCCGCGCAGTCCCATGTGTCACCTCCCTCCTGCAGCATGACCGGTGCCGCCTCGTGCACGTGGAACCCATGCTCGCCATCGTCGCAGTTGACATCCGCATGACAGTGCAAATCGCCTGTGACGTGAACAAAGCCACAGTCGAACTGTGTCAACGTCACCGTGCCACTGGCCCCATTTTGAAGCTCGCATGTGGCCTCGTATGTTGCTCGGCACTGAGTTCATTTTTTTTGTTTCAGATTTTGTTCATTTCTCTTGATTTACCTCGTCACCACGTTGCGCATTAGAATAAGCGAAAATCAAAGGCAAAAGTTTCATTTCTCTGTTCTTGTGTGACGTAGTATAATATATGAAATGATATGATACTTCGTGTACGGAAGACGTTGAGGTCGTAAGTTGGTTACGAGTGAAAGTAAGGGTCTATAACCCTCGGGCTCCCTATACTGAGAATGCCATAGCGATCATACTAGCGAGAAACACATTGAGAACACTTGACGGTTCAGTGAACGTGACTGTGACTACTAGTAGTCTGCTAGAGTAACTGTATGGTCGGATTCACTCTAAGTACGCTCAAAATGTTTACGTCAATTTTTTTCATTATTGATATCGCAACCGAAACCTATTCCGCTCCCAATAATAATCCCAGTAAGATTACTCAGTTCAAGAATAGATTTACGGAAATTATACAACCAGGTGGTGAAACATTTTATTACTCTCGCTTAAGACTAATAAGTAGCCTTACATCGTTAAATGTAAGTTCGAATAAGGTCACTTTTTAAGCAATGACTATTCAAAAGAAGAAATCAAATGCGAAGTTTGATGATTTTGACTCGGCACGACAGGTAGCCGAATCATAAAAAAGTACATTCGACGATGAATGTCACAATGTTTACATGGCTACATTCAGCTAAGCGAAAAAACGCCAACGTTTTCATTATTCTCATGAAAAAACTAACACAAATATTGAATCTATTATTTGGCTCCGTAATAGATTATAAGCACCATTCCTGCGCTATTCGGAGAACAGCATAAAGATACATCATGGGAAAAGATAATTTAGAAAGTGGCACTGAAAACCAAGATGTGGTCGTCCCACTGGGTAATAGTGATGTTGTCGATGACGAGGCATTGAACGCTGCCAATGCTCGGAAACAACGTCAAGCGATGAAGAAGGCCAAAGAAAGAGCGACGGAGAGGCGATGTGCCGCGATTCTCTTATTTTTAATCACGCTTGCACTGATCATTTTCAAGTGGTGTCTTCGCTCGGGTCTCATCAGCTGGTGACTTACGTGTGAAACCACTATGAATGATTATTTACTGATCTGATACTGTTATAACTAAATTTGTTTAACAATAAGTGTGCCTGTTTCTTAAACCTGTAATATACAATACTGAAATTCCGTGCAATGTCTCCCGTGGACCACGGGCCGTGGTTGATTCGTTCTGGATATGACGCAGCAGGGCGACACTCGTACGTAGCATAAAAACGTATTTTAATCGAGTGAGGCCGGAGATGGTGGCCTGATGTGTATTAGGTCGTAAATGACCAACTTAAATCATTCGTCATACAATATATGGGACCAGAAAGGCGTCAGAAGTTTGTGTGCAATGTGGTTGTGCAATATAACGCGCGTTATTCTTGATCCACAAGTGTCGAGCATGATAAGTCCTGAGATCTCGGTTTCATACCGTATGGAACCTGGGCAACTCCTGGGAACATACGACATCTGCCAGACGGTACCCATTTGTTAGAGGCTACCACCTGTAATGAGTCGTTGTCATGAGACCGGTATACGTGAACTGAAAGTACATTTACCGTATATACCGGGTAAACGGCTCCAAAGTATCAAAATTATTATTTTTTGAAAATCTTGATCTAATGTTACAAACTCTTGAGCATAATTTATACAAAAGTGCCAAAAAGAAATCGCTAGAATTCACAACCTTACACGTTTATTTATCCGTAAGCCGTTATCTGGAACACGGTGGAAGCTGTCTTCGTTACGCTATTTTAAAACATCCTAACACCAAATCCAATTTAAAGAAACACGCCTTCAAAGGGGCCTCAACAAATTAATAATGCATCGTCTGTTGCATTGAACTTGACCATCTGTGGGTCATATCGTCGTCAAAAAATAATGGGGATTTGTAAATTGATTTTTGTTGCGTTATTGGGCCGCCATTTCAAGATCAAATGGATTAATTCAAGATCAGCTGAATGGCATTTGCCGCTTATCATTTTGCGGACGCGCATGTCAGTGCGTGATGATGGTGATGAGGTTGTAACAATAAACACAAATCTACTAATCGTCGTATTCCAGCTTACATTGTGGGGCGTTATCGAAAAAATTTTTGCTCAGTGCTTTGAAGGGCATTGACTACACAACCCCTGTGTAATCGATCGATTCTTCTTTTCTCGACCGAGCGCGCAGCTGTGTGCCTGTGTGACACACACACACACACACACACACACACACACGAAAGAGCTCACTACTGCGCTCGTCGCGAGTTGCCTCCTGTTTCGAGATTTGCTCCTTGGGAGCTGTCGTTTCGAAGAACAGAACACAACAAAAACCTGTTCAATACTTTAAACGCAAGAAATAAAATAAGAGGATAAAAGGATGGCATACAAACCGAGTGATTTGAGGACAGAGGTGAGTTTTTGTAATAAGTCAAATCGGGAAATTCTAAACAAAACGGTTCAATCAGGTCGAATTAAGTCAAGTGAATCAATTGTTGGGCCGATTGAACGCCATGCTGCCCGGGGCCGATCATCGTCAACTGCACTATACGTTCAACGACGGTGGGTTTTTTTTTCGTTAATTAATTTTGCGACAATTTAACTAATCATGCCTCTCGACCTTTATAGACGAGATCCTACACATACTCCGCTCGGCGACGGCATACGTGAAAGAGATGGACAATGAGCTGAATTCGACTGTGTAATAATTGGCGTAAAGTTAAGTTGTGCTAACTTATTACCGAACCCACTATTTTCGCTGTAATCCCGCGAGTAGCCTGTTGATTGAATGTTCAAGCAAGAAAATAAATATATATATATTACTGGTCTTCCCACTGCTTGCTCCACTGACACGTAAAAACGAGCATCCTCCGTCCGGTTAATTTGGCTTGATTCGTGACGAATTGTGTGATAATTGTATGACAAAATAATATGGTCGGCATCAGTGGAAACATGGCCGAGGTTGTAGTGGGAGCCAGCAGCAGCATCAAAACGACAAGAAAAAGGCAGATTTACGGCGGGTTTAGGCTTTTAGCAAAATTAATTAGTCCGTTTGCTCACATAAAAAAACGGCCTTTGCCTGCGCATGCCAGTTCTTCGACCACGTCACGGCTTTTATATTAATGTCAGGACAGAGCTGACCATCGGTTGAATTTTTATTAGACTGACTTGGGCCAATAATTCAAGTGACAGGTCGTCGTTTTTTTTGGTGTCAAAAAAAAGAACAAAAAAATGAAAGTTTTTGTGTAACTGAAACATCTAAGCCGATTGGAGAATGATGGGCTCGTCATGGATGATTACTAATCCGTTTGTGTTGAGCCCGCCCGCCGGTTCAACACAAGTTCGATCAGTCATGGTTACGTTTTGAGTGGTCAGTATTATTTGGTTGAAAAAAATATCCAGACACTAAAAGACGACCGTGACACCCTTAATAATACGTCTAGCGATTGAAATAAGCAATAATGGCCCGGCCCCACCGTATGTAATACACACTAGGCTTCGAACAGAGCGTTCTTTCTCTCTCTTTTCGTGTTTGAAAGTGCTTTTCCGTCAGGCTGAAACAAACACTGGGTGGCGTGCTACCTTGTTCGGCAAGGTAGAGAGAGAAAGAGAGAAGGGGAGAGAAGGACAGCCATACATGCTGAGTACATATTGCATGTTCCACTCGAGGCCCGGCCCCACCACCACCATTACTCCTCCCTATTTCAGCATAGCCCACTTTTAACCCGTTCACGATTAACGCACCGTTTTTGAAACATAACAAGCAACTTAGTAAGTGTCCAGGCGTCTAACTACACGTACTTGAAGTATGGCTCTTTTCAGTTTAGCAAACCGAGTTCTAAAATAAGTTCTAATGTTTGATAATTTACTTAACTGTGTTGAACGTAATAATAATCGCATCACACTCTATCGTATCTCGCGTAAACTCTGACCGGTGTCAATATCCGTTGATAACATTCGATCCCATCCATCCAATCCGCTTACCACCGACTGCCGCACCACCACCACCATCACTACCACCACCGCCGCCGCCATTCGCCGAGTGGTTAAGCCTCCTCCACCCTCCGTGCTGAAAAGTGCCCATTATCACCACCACATCGCCACGATTCGGCCGTGGTCTTCCTTATATTTCTACTAAAAACGCTTTTTCTACTCAACGCCAACCATTTTTAACGTTTTATTTTTGTACTTTTGTATAGAGAACACTGTAAAAGAAGAGAACTTGAAAAAATGAGGCTATTCAAATCGATTACCGCGTTGTCAGCCGTCGCCCTGGCCGGTGATAAGTAAGTTTATTTCATCAGATTTCTGTCGATTTATAACAATAGGGATTATAATTTTTTTGATCCAATTTTTGAGTAGCAGCCTAATGCTGAACAATAAACAGACAGATTCAAGTGAATAATAGCACTAAACACATCAACAGCAGCAGCAGCAACAGTTAAAGTTCAACAGCTTTACTTATTCACCAATTGTCAACAATTGTCACACACCGCATGATAAAGATCAGCCTGTTGTGTTTAAGTGAGCCATGTGGCATGAAAGCATTGTGGCCCTTCTAACCCATCATGCTTATCAGTACGTTCGCTCTCACACCGGTTTAATCCCGTTCAGATGGAGCATCAGAATTACGTATATATTTTTTGAAAGTGCGACAGACTGTGTGAGTTAAAAAACATTAACCAAGTCCACACTTTAAGCCGATGTCGTTAGAGTTGGTTTCAACAGTGATTTACTTTTAATCCCTTGTGACGACTCTACTTTCATGTTAGATGCACTAACACACTCACAGCTGATGCTGACCTTCTCAGCTCAGCAAAACGACCGACGAGCAGTGATAATATGCCGTTGACACTTAAAAGGTCAAAAAATGAGTTGACCGTGGCCGTAACTGGATTAAACTTTGAGACTTTCACTCTGCTGATAGCTTATTTTCATTATTTCCATCCACATTCGGCGAACCTTTTTTAAATCTTTAAACTCGCTCACACCACTTTGTTTAAAATCACCCTTCGCCAAAGTTGGCAATTATTGGCAGTTGCGTTTGTTCCTTTCCAAACAAATAAACGTGTGTTTCTTATGACATCATATTTTCAGATTCCAGGCAACACCAACAGAACGCGAGTGTCTTTCAAAGTGCAAACGTGATAACGAGTGCCAGGGACAGGAAATTACCAAGGATCATGTGCCCGAGTGCATCTCCAATTGTCGCGAGACTTGTAACGATCGCAAGGGCGCCGTCATTTCGAGTAAGTTCACAAGCGGTTTTTGTCACGCTCTTTGCTGAGAGTCTAAATGGCGGAATCGAAGTAAAAAGCCACTTGAAACAGAACTCAGGCTCTAAACCGAGAAAACTACTACTAGCTCACGTTCTATTTGGGCCCCTATGCAACATGATTTATTTCAGTGTTGGGCCGCTCATCAGCGAAAAAGTCAAAGGCCGAGCTGCGTAAGGCGACGAATGTGGCCGCCCGGGCCGAGCATCGCGAGCAGTTGAAGGCGGCACAGCCAGCGCCAATGATCAAGGAAATTCACGAGATCCGTGATGAGGGTGACGAGGTTGCTGAGTTGTTTCTCGGTAAGTGGTGCCATAACTACTGGGTGTAAATTGGATTGTGAGGTTCAAGTGATGCTAAACACAACCAAATCACATTTAGAACTTGTTCTACTAATAATATGCTCTAAATATCACACTTCTATTCTATTCGTTTACACTTTGTATTGTTCAGCTTGTTTGAAGAATGAAAAAGCCAATCTGGGCTGTCACGGCAAGGGGCCAGGCGAGGCGTGGGATTGCAAACGCGAAATGGTCGACAACTGTCTGGATCAGAATTCAGACTTCGAGCAGTATGACTCAGCCGCCATTGCCGACTTTGTTTCCAAATTCCGCGAGTCGGAGATCATTGCCGAGAATACCAAGGACTATTTGAAGCGAAAGACAGAACAGGAGGCCTTGATGGCAAACGATTTTGTGGAGGAGGAGCCCAAGGTGGTCACACTTGGCGAGAAATTCGACAAGAACAACAAGGGCAAGGTCAAGGTCGGCTTCGTCCGCCGTCAACAGAAGGAGAGCAAGAACAATATTGACACCACCGATGTTGCTCTGGAGCATCAAGCCGCCGCCCTTGCTTATATCAATCAGTCCAATGATGAACCAGCTGCTCCCGCTGCTGACGATGAGCCTGCTGCTGCAGAGACAGAGTTCAGCTTTGAATTCTTCGAGGATGAAGACAACTTCGAAGATGCCCCTATCGGTGAGTTCAACTTTAATCAAAAAAAATTCTCAACATTTATCTTTATAGAATCCTTCGAAGAACAACCGGAGTTTGACTTCAACTTCGAGGAGTTCCAGGGTGACTTCGTCTTCGGTGAAGAAGAAGAAGAGGCCGAAGAAGCTGAACTTGAATCTGAACCAAGACGTCACAAAAAGGGTCACAAGAAGGGTGGCAATAAGGACAAAGACGGCAAAGATCATGACAAAGACCATGACAAGGATCATGACAAACCCGGCAAGGATCATGACAAGGATGGCAAGGACAAGACGAAACCCGATGGTGCCCGACCAGCTTTGTTCACCCTCACTTACAAGAACAAGGATGGGGTAAGCTCACGCAGATTGTTGAATCGGTTTTAACCTCTAAAAATTTTCAGGTCGACAAGGCAAAGCAAGCCACCAAGACCGCCCATGGCCACAAGGAAATGAAGGAGCGCAACCAGCACAAACTGAGCGAAGGTAATGAACCGCTCATTGAACGTGGTTTAGAGGGACAGAGTGTCAGGGTTGAGGTCGGCGAGATCATCACCATCAGTGAGGTCGAGCCCCTCGATGAACTGCGGCAAACGGCCGAGACAGAGGCCGAGGATATCCTGGCCCCAATGATCATTACACGTGAGGTGTTGGGTGATCATCATCCAACAGCTGATAATGCACTGATTGATCGGGGTATACCCGAACGGGTCGTCCAAGGACCATTGACGGTGACGGATGCGGGATATGTTCAACTTAATTCAATCGAAGAGCGTATGAATAATATTAGAGTGCCTAGAGCAGACTGTGGATTAGAACGTAGATGGGATTATTTTGCATGAATTTGGTGATCATTCTGGGCATATCACTTTCGATATGTATTTTTTTTAAATTGGCATATTAAGTAATATGCGACTTCTTTTTTACTTTCAGTTCACTTTATTTGAATCTGGTGTATTAACGATGATTATTTATAGAAAAATTCATCAACGAAATGTGCCGCTGCCGTACATCAATGGAGCACTATCACATCAAGAATTACCTCCACAGACATGGCGAGCTGGAGGATTGGAAACACAAGGAAGACACGTGCAAATGGTGCGCCTACCCAAGCTCCAAAAAGGTGAGACTTTAACAATCATGTTAAACAGGCGTCGTAATAATCGCTATCAATCAATCAGTGCTGGCAATGTCAGAAACACTGGCAAAACGCCGCTGACCACGCTGATAATGATGAGGATCGCCAACGCAACGAAATCATCGAGATGTCATGCTTCTTGTACACGCGCAATGTCAAGAACGGAAAGGTGAGTCCTTCTGGATCAGTTTGAACATGATGTCTAACATGAGTTAATCTATAGTTCCACCCAATGAACGGACGCCACAATGACCCATGCCGACGCGAGGACGTGCACGATGGCCAGTACAATGAGTGGCATACGAACCACAAGGAAATGGCGTCAATGTTCGCCAAGTATCATGAGTTGAAGGGCAACTAAGCAGCATCACATAATGTCGCCACCACTACCACCCTGAACAACAAAACTCTGTACATAATCCCATTTCCAAGTCTTCTGTTCCCTTTTTAAAATCAACCAAGCACAACAAAAGTAACAATTTTGTAACGCCAAACTGCATCTTTTACTCGAGATCGAACAGAACAGATTCTGAGCTCTTTACTACATTGCAAATAAACAAGTCTATTTTCTATTGAATTAAAACCGTCTTCTTCTTCTTCTTCTTCTACCGACGTTGTTGACTCATCGAGCGGGATGATGAACGCGGTCGCGGTGTCGTCACCACCAGACGCCGCGGGACCGGCTCCGAGAGTGGAATGATCATCTTGGCAAAGTTTTGCAGTGCCGGTGCCATGTACCGCGCCGCATCCATGTTGTTCTAAAGTGAGAGTTTCGTGATTTTTTTATCAGTTTCAGAAAGGTTATCGCAATATCAATCACTCACTGCCATAAGGCTCTGTCTGGTTTTTACCTGAGGATTCTTGTGGTACCAATATTTTTTACCTCCGATGACCGGAAGTTGGTTTGTATAGAGGTTCAAAAACCGGGTGAGAGAGAGTGATGCAACAAACGAACCTGGATCGATTTCTTTGTGTTGTTGTACTGCTTGCTGCCCTTCTCAAGCACTTCGTCGCGAATCTATTTTCAGTTTCAACATGTAGTTACAGCTAACTGTTTATAGGCACAATTGGCACTTTGGTGCATGTGATGATTCAACTAAAGTTGTAGTTTGAGAAACTGTCCAAGTGGTCCGATAGTTTGTGCAGTTCAATCCCATACTCGAACGTTGAATTGGCAATGTCTAAAAAAAGTACTACACTCATCTGGCCGCGGGACCAGTCATAATAGACAATAGTCAAGTATACTGTCAACGCGGTAAATGATCTCGAGCTGAATTTCAGCAGGATCGGCGATCAGAGCGCTGTTATCACTCTAGTCCCATCACGAAACCCATACTACACCCTCTCTCGCTCATGTTGGGCTCATACAAATCGTGCAAATGCCCCGGGCACTTTCAATAAAGTTTTTTTTACCGCGCAAGAGATACCCCACGTCCTTGGCCATCGGCTGCTCGGCGGTCGCGTTTTTCGGATCGTTGAATCTAGAGTGCCCAGTTTGACACTATCATTAAAGTGGCCTCGACGAATGCTCACCGGATTCGAGTTTGCGGATCCTGATTTGATTTCGCCGCCATCACACAGGCCTCGAAGTTGCGTTGCAATACGAGGCAATTGTTAAGGCAGCTGAGGTAAATTGTTTATATGCTTCTGGTTCTGTCGAAACTAAAGAAACCTCTGCGCCATCTTATGCATGACATCGTCGTTGTGATCGGCCCGGGCCGGCGACACTTGCCGCGATGAGTTGTTCATCATGTTAAAGTTTTGGTAGCGCGCCGGTATTACTATCAAAGGGGCGCGATTATCGAATTCATTTGAACAAAAAAAGTGAATGTGAATGAAATGTCGCCGTCCGATGTTCCTTGACTCGCCGGTGGCACGGGGGGCTGAGAGGGGGGATCCATGCGCGTGATGTTGAATCGACCCCGGGATCGCCCGCGACTCTGATCGGATTCGTGGTTTGAGTTCATTGTAATGTCACTTTTCTTTCGTTCGCTTCTTATTCTCGAGAGTTAAGAAAAGCGAGACTCCATAAAACGCATATCACCATCCCGGGAGAAGTCAACCGTTTCAAATTAACTCGTCTCTCTCTATATATACATGTAGTTTATTTTTTTGTTTCAATTCAAAGGTGAAGAAAGTAGCGAATTGTATCATGCGCATGGTATTATACTGTTGTTGGTGATGTGTACGTGTTTGTTCAATTGTTCTTTTGCTGCATTGAATCAAACTTGGCATTTGGATCATAGTCCTCTTGCCACGCTTGGAAGAAACCGCGAAAGGAAATTGGTTCACTGCCCTCTTGGACAATGATCTGCTTCTTGCGACCCGGGCAACCGGCGGCGTATCGTTGTGCGATTCTACGAAGTTTAATGTCATTTCTGTTGCCAATAATCTATTTCTCTTACTCAGGCGCATGTTTACGCTCGTCAGCATTTGCGCCGGTGCCAATCCACACGTATAAATGCTCACCCCCGTCCAATATCATCACATCATCCGAAATGAGATCGTCCTGGGTGAAGTCCTCGCCAATTTCCTCGACTGTCATTTTGCCTAATTAAAGTAGTGGTTTGGTTAACTCCGAAATGGGGATTTGTCACCTGTTGCATTTGAACAGACAAATAGCTTGGCATTTTCCATTGCATCTGTGTCGACTATTTTAGCGTACTCCTTCTCACCGCCAATGGCATTCCTACGTTGAGTTAGAGAGTTTAGAATGTCGCATCCTGTTGCACACATTGTTCAACTAACCAAAATGCTGCTGTCTCGCTACCCTCACTCATCAACGTGTATGGACTATTATCAGTGTCTAAAGCATTTTTTCTAAAGCTTTTATCTGAAGTGTTCAAACTTACCCGTAATGCGGGAAATGGCTTCTTCAGCGCCCTTCCTCTCCGATTCAGATGCACCGGCGCCAATCCAGATCCACGTTTGATCGCCTATATGGAGTTTAGCTTAGATAGGACTACTAAAGTCTTTTAAAAACCGTTAAACACGATAAAGGCATCGTTCGAATTTAGCGACGAGGCAGTGAAGGCGACCTCGATTGTCTTCGTATAACCGTAGATTGATGCTCGCGTTTGAAACAGGGCCTGATCGCCGCGCTTTGATTGACCACGGGTGCGACTGGTGCCACCGCTAGTAGTTGTTAATGTAAGAAAATGTGTGTAATGATCAAACAAGATTATGTAAATGTTCTGGTAACACCATGATTTTACCGATAGATGATCAAGTTGGGAAAGATGTGTTGCAAGTGTGGTGGTTCCTTGCCCTGGACGACGCGGATTTGTTTTGCATCACCACCACCTGAGTTTAAAAACTTAATTAGTACTTTTAATGGTTCACAAACCTTTTGCATCCAACTGCGTAACATGATGGGCAACTGCTCCCTGCTCGTCAATCGTCGAATTACTACCGATCCAGTAGTAAAGACGATCAATTTTGGGTCGCGAGAAATGATTGTAGTATTTGATAATGTAGCAATCGCCCCCGAAGAACTCGCCATAGTCAAGAGTGCTCACTTCTTGGAGCTCGTTCTCTTTATGGCCCGTTTCAATGCGCCACACTTGCTTTTCGCCTGAACCATCATCGTCGGGCTGATCGGCCTGGTCAGATTTGCGCGCATTCGAATGCATTGAATCATCCAGATCGAGATGTTCAATGCCTGTGATTGATTTCGCCACTCGTGAACCGGTACAAATCTTTTGATTCAACATATCGGCATCATTGACCGCTTTCCAATCGGCAAACAGCTGCTTGAATGTGGCCGATTCAGTGCCCTGGTTGAGCATTTCGACGGATGGATTTCCTTTGAACTTGATCTTGCCCATGAAATCGTCAAAACAAATTGACAATTGTTTCCGTGCCTCTTTGGACGATTTACGACCCTTCCAGGTGAAGACTTTTTGATTGTCAACAAGTAAAAAGATGTCGGCCTCGTTCAGCAGCGCCTGTTTGATATTGGCGCCCTTGGCAATTGGCAACTCGTGCAGGAATTTGTAGAGAACGGCCGGCTTCGCCACTTTTGCCTTTTCAAATTCGGCATCGTCTGAGGCAGGTGCAAAGGTTTCTGGCATGTCGCCCAGACACTCGACAAGAACCTTGTTGCTGCGTCCTTGTTCAACGATCACCGTCGTCTGTCTCCCATTGCGCGCCTTCATCTCTTGTAAGCACTGGCATGCCTTCAACTTCTCAAAACGATTCGCCTCTTTCCCATTCCACTGGATGAGCCAGTTCTGATAGTCGAGGATGAAGACATCGCCCTCGTTGAATGATTCCCACGCGCAGTCAACTTCGACTAACCGTGGACGACGTTTGCCTTTGACTTGGAAGAGACTGCGATTGTCGAGCACGTTCGTCTTCACACTGCGAAAGCTGGAAGCGACGCCGCCCTTCTTGTACGTGATGCCTTTGGCAAAGTAACCCATGAACTTCTCCGACTCGGCGTGTTGCGTCTCGCGGAATTGAATCGGCTCGCCACCGAACCAATCGTCCAGATGGGTCGCCCAAATCGCTGCACCACCGCGCTCATCAACGCTACTCTCCTCGCCGAGCCAAAAGTGAATGCGACGCTCGGTGCCGGCTTAGAACATGTTCTGTCAAATTCCACTTTACATACAAAAAGAACAACTCACATCGCTTCTCAATTGTCTTCATCAAAATGTACGAATCACCCCCATAGAAAATGCCATAATCATTCTCGGGCACCTCTTTCATTTCAAGTTGTTCAATGCGCCAGGTTTGAATGCCCGGCGTTTTGCGCACATTCTTGAATTTCTCATCCAACAGCTCACTCATTCTCGCTCTACTGCTCTTGTTGTTGGTTGTAGTTGTGGCTGTGCCGGCGTCGAGGCCGATCTGAATTACATGTTTTTAAAAAGCACAATGATCACTCCGGCGGCGGCGGTTGCGACGGACGGAAATAAACTTATCTAGACTAGGCTGTCCGCTTTTTTATTGTCGACTAACTTTCTCGTTGTTGATTCTAAGGTAAGGAGCACGCGAGTACCAAAGCGATGCTCAGAGTCGGGCGGATGTTGTTATCATTTTAATGTTTTCCTGTGGTACAGGAACTGCACTATACAATAATCATCAATTAAACTCACTTCTTGATGAATCTCAGAATACTTTGATTCATTTTTGAATTTGATTTTTGTTCATGTCAAATCAGTTTCTAGTTTTGAGGTAAAAATTCAATATTATTTAAATCTTCAGAAAATCACTGACTTTTAAGACCAAATGTTCGAAAAACTACAATGTTAGATATAATTGTACATTTAATTTGTAGAAAAAAAATGATTTTGATACTAGCATTTTATTTTGAGAGTCTCCGAGAGTCTATATGCAAGAAACTTCACCCCAGCGCCTAGTAGTAGACAATAACCTAGTAAACTGAACAGGCTAAACATAAATGACTTGATGGTCCATATATCATCTTCACGACCCTTCAGCATACAATTATCATATAAAAACCTACTTCTCGGACCGAGGAAGTGTTTTACAGCTCTCAAGCTGAACTCTTGCTGAAATAAGCAGAATTATACTCTTCTCAGGCGTATCATGCCATGTCAATCATTGATAATTAGTTTTTAAATCATCGTCATTGTCGGATTGAAATTGTCGGAAGAACAATAATTATATGTACCAGGCCAAAAGTCACACACATCACGACTGTCAAACTGGTACTAATAACCATCTTGCTCAAAACTCACTTTTCGCTGAAGATCCTCATATTTCGATCTGCTTATTTTCTCCATGTTTTTTTAAGCTTAATTTCTAGCGTCTAAAGACAACTGTCTTATATACTCTAACAATGGTCAGTAGTAAAATTTATGACCGCTTGGGAAAAGAATAATGCCCTTCATTTAACTAATATAAGTTAATAACTGTTATATTAGGCGCACTTTATCTCCTGTCACGACGCGTCGGGAACGTCCGTCGCGACGGGAAATTCCCAGTAAATAAGTTCCCGGTGAAGTGCACCTCTGAAGTTTATTCCCACTAAGTTCCTTCAGGTCACATGGGAGTGGTTGTTTCTCTGGTATGGTGTTTTTGTCTTCCTCAAATTATAAAGATCACAATGTTTTCACACAATAGTCAGTAAACTTGATAGGGACCTTGACATGGGACGCTTATCAGTGCTCACCCTTCTGCAATGCATTTGCACTTTCAATCGCCACAATTTAACGAATCTAACCGGCTTTTCAATCAGATGGGCAACT
>SCLD01083933.1:0-14710 GCA_004367895.1 Oikopleura longicauda | reverse complement strand
TATTGGATCTCTTTTGACAAAGTTCTAGAGCTGTCTGAGATTCCCATTTTCCTGCATTCATTTTTAAGATCTAAATCTGAAGATATGATAGATGTTGGTTTATGCTCTGGGCACTGCAATTCTTCCATCAAGCGACTCTACTCTGACTTGGTAAGATAAATTATCTTTGATAAGTTTCTAAAACGAATGCGTTTTTAGAATATGCAAACCAAATGCGTTCCCATAGAATTCGGAGAAATCGAAACTGAAATCGTCGATGGTGACAGAATTCACAATGGCCCAACTATAAAAAATCTTGTCATTCGAAAATGTGTATGTACAGAAATTCACTTCTGCTAAAACATTTCAGATCAAACAATTCTTTGACTTCTTAGAAATTTTCGTTTTGCGCGGAGACTCAAGCAGTTTCATTAGTTCAATTTTCACTGGTCTCATCTGTACTCCCATTTTTAACATTTTGCATAATAAATAATAAAGTAGGGCCCATTCTGACTCTGTCCAAATGATCCGACAAAAATAGTAAGAAAAGAGCGCTCACGCCTACGCTCGCTTGTACAGGGCCACCATGGACCCCACGTTAGTCGATTTTGAAAACGAAGCTGAAAAGCAGGTGAATTCTTGCAATATACAGGACCATGTAAGTGAAAAACATGTCAATATAGGAATGTTTATGTTTATTTTTCGAACATATTTTTACATAGACAGCCAATCAGAATGCGAGTTTATTCAGCCCATGAATATTTTATCGGTTCTGATTCGTGTTTCTTTATGAGTTCTCGATCGACACCATCATCAATGGTTTTGATAATTTGCTTTTCATTCGGAACAAAACGAAGTTTTTGATGTTCTATCTTTCCATACAATTCTTTCAGAATCTTTTCACGTTTTAAAAAAACTGACTTTGATTGGTTGACCAATCGGTTAACGGGGCCAAAGTGAAAACGCTTCCTGGTCACGTGTCATTCCAAAATCGAAAAATCCAGAATCTCTTTGTCGAACTCGAAATCGTTTTAATACTCGTATGACTGCTGGTAATAAATATTGAAGTCGTGTTATTGCCACCGACGTTTCTTTGGTTGCTGATAGTCCTTCCGAGTCTATCGAACCTAAAAAAGCCGTAATATACACGAGGTTTGGTATAGAAATCTTGAAGTAGTCAGCCTATTTGAAGCAAACCTGATTCAGTAGGACGAATATCAATGGTATCAAGATCATTGAAAAGATAATGAAAATCGTTGTTGAAATGCACTTCGTCCTCCTTTTAATGGGTCCACATTCATATCAAGGCCTGGACAGTCTACGTCCGCATTCTATTTGTTGTGAATAACCCTGTATCTAGTGAATCCAAGCCTGTATTTTGATAAGTTTCAGTTTTTCTAAATGACTTAAAACCAAATTATCGAGTTTGTCATAATCGACTTTTATTTTACTAGCAAGAAACGACTTCGAGAAAAAGTCGACGGAATAATCTTCAAATAAAGATAAGGTTGCCATTTGATAAGTATCAGCAATTATTTTGAATTTTGAATGACTTTGAATAGGGATAAAATTCGTTGCAGATGAAACCTTTTTAGTAAAGTCCCAGGCTCGCTTTGAGGTGTTGAGTGCTCTCTAGCACAGCTAGCGGGAATCGGGCCAAAAGACGCTCGAAAGAGAGCATGGGGCTTTAGTAGATGCAAATGTGAATAGCCAAACCCCTAAAAACTAAAACGACTCAAAATTGAAATCACTAACAACAAAAACCACTACTGAACACTACCGAAATTTTCATGTTTTTTATATATTGTCAGTACCAATGAATCGTTTTTTATCCCTGGCTTTGAATAAGATTTCCGTCACGTTTCTGACCAGACACCAGTGGAATGTAAATAAGTTCAGCTCTAGAATGACCATACATCCAAAAAAGATTTCGATTTCCAGTATAAATTGTTTCGGCACCCTTTACAGGCTCAAAACTTTTCCCATTTTGTGTCACGTTTTCGAGAGTCAAAATTTTGGATTTTCGAGCCAAACCTTTTTGCTGATAGCATAATGTTCGCGATAAAATGACTCATATTCTCGTTGAAAGGCTGATATAACCATGGGCAGTTGAAACTGTGAAAATTGTTCTTGGAGATCGAGCTGGTTTGAATCGACTTTTGGTAAGACCATAACATTTAGTTCAAATTGATTCAAATATTGTTGATCTTCTCTTGGTCTATTCTGCCGAATATGAGAGATAAAACGCTCTTTATCTTCCAAGGATACATCCAAACAGCCAAAAAGACGGGTCACTTCGCGTAACGGCCTTATTTCGATCAATTTCAGCATGTATTGTTGCTCTCCAACCGAGACAGATAAAGTTTCATTAGAAGTGACTACAACTATAAAGATCAATTCCTGAGTTCTTGTGAGTCGAAACGCACTAAAGCCTCTTCTAGATGCAAAACCATTCGTTCTTCTTTTTCTTTCATAACAGTTAACTCTTGCTGACTAGCTCCATTTGCTTTGATAAGCCTTTTGGACAGCTGAGAGTGATATTCAGCGAAGAAATCGTCGTGATTTTGAAAAAATGAAATTGTTCGTGCCACCGAGGGTAAGATTTTCTTTGCTTTGAAATTCAAAGGGTTGGTATTATTCAGATTTACTTCTAGTATGGTGGTGACAAGTCCAAGGGAAGTCTTATTCGGACCAGAAGCTGGGTTATTGTCGTACGCTTGGACAGCTTTTTGAATGGCATCGAAACGAGCTTGTTTGAATTGAGGATGCTCAACAACTGTTCCATCGTTATAATCAATTTTGAAGCAGGATGAAGATATTTTTTCAAATTTTTTATGGGCTTGAGAGGATTTCAAAAAAAATATTATTATGGGAACATTGCGATAATATAAGGGGAAATCGATTATGAGGATTTTGATAAGATAGAGTTCAGAAAAAAGTTTCTTAGCAATCGTACTCAAATGAAAACCTGCCTTGGTCAATGAGACTGATAAATTGTTCTGCGTGTTGAGTATTCTTTCCCGGAGTTTTTCTGACTTTTGATTTGAATGATTGAAGTTCTTTTTTACAAAAATCTTTTATGGTGTCTGATATTGATGACGATAGCTTTTCAACATAATCGTCTTTTGTCTTTTCGTCATCCGAACTTAAGATTTTATTTGGTTCACATTTTTAAGGTATGTTCACGCACCTGAGCAAGTCAAAAATAGTTTTGAGAATCTCCACTGATTCATCGCGAATGAGGGTCTTGACATTTTGCATCAAAAAATCCACATTTTCCAAAACTAAACATTTATCCACCACTGTCGCAATGTGCTTTTCTAAGTTTCAAAAGTTTCTGTTCAAAAACCAATTTGTTTTTCTAGAAAAAACTTTGAAACGAACCTTGACATAGTGATCTTCTATAAATGAATAATATGTAAAATCATTTTCACGATCAAATGTTTCTGGATCATCATGAACAATTTTTTGAGTAAAAATCAGTTCAATTTCAGGATCCGT
Organism: Oikopleura longicauda; assembly: GCA_004367895.1. Classification (NCBI taxonomy): domain Eukaryota; kingdom Metazoa; phylum Chordata; class Appendicularia; order Copelata; family Oikopleuridae; genus Oikopleura; species Oikopleura longicauda. Next base: position 11,230 of record SCLD01083933.1, on the reverse strand, counting down.
TTTAATAAAATCGGATTTCATTTCAGACCATTGGAAAGGCGAATATCTTTAAAACATTAACAAAGAATTATCAGTAAACCAAACCGGCGTGCCCTCACTAAAAGTTTGAGCCAAAATTCCAATTTTTGCTATGCGATTTTAGGTTCAAATGGCCAGTCGTGTAAATATTTTCCTGAAGAATTTACTCTGAATAAATCTTTCTTGGTCTCGGTATCGAATAATATTTTTGGTCAGGTCTTCAACATCAGCTGACATAATATAAAGTTCTTTCAATCCTTGATAACATTCAAATGCACCTTTTCGAAAGTCTTCTCCCTGATTTCGGCGATAAAACGTCATAAAATCCTGTTCAAATTCAAATCCACGTGGAAAAAATTCAACATCTGACCATTTTTTGTGTTCAGGATTGGTGCCAGGACGATTTCCATTGTTTTCTGGATATTGGACACGCGTAACTTTGTCATTCGCTTCAATGAGAGACCATAAAATGTTTCTGATAATGACAAATTTTCCATTTTCAGTTGACCAATTACCAGTCCAATAGTTTGAATTTCGACGAATTCGAGCTAGTTCAAAATTGACGAAAAATGTAAAACAGGGCTGGATGGACGTGGACGTAAACGGTCCAACCAGATCACTGATTTGAATTTCAGCAACACCATTGTATTCCTGAAAAAATGTTTGACTAGGATCAGCGGAAATGCCGGTTTAATGACGGATGAAAAAGAAAGGTCCTCAATACTTCTTTTCCGGAAAGTTACCTGGTGTGTTGAACCATCAGAAAAATAATCATTATATGTCCCGGTAAATAAATCGGGTAGAACGCAGCGTTTCCATTGGCGGAGACCAATTTCAATAATATAATCAACATTACTGTGAGTCGGTGGCTGAATTCTTCTGCTAGTGATATTAACATTTTTCCAGCGTAGCTTTTATTCGTTTTTTGTATTGGTCAACCAATAAGAATCACACAAGTCGACTAAAAAATGGCATGACAAGAAAACGTTCCTTGTGTGAAATCCAAGTTTTCTCGAATTTACTGAAAATATTTCGGACGTATTCCAACCCTCGTTTATAAATCAACCATTCTCGGCTATTCAAAAGGTTTTCGGACGAAAGCAAATCAGTTGGTGTGTAAATTTTTCTTATCGCATGAAAACCCTACCTATAAACCTGTAATACTCTCCAATAACTTTCATTTTCTTTTTCAAGAGTTAGGCGGTCGGATTCAAGATGATAAGACGAATGTCCTAGTATCCACAAAGCCCTGATTGGACCCTTTCCTTCGAGTTTTTCGCTGTCGAGAATATTTTTCATCGATTTGATTGTCGGAATAACATTTTTCAATTCGTTTAGAATTAATAATGAAGCGTAACGAGCCCGTTTTTCGAGAAATTTCAATAAGTTTTTATAAATTTTCATTCCAGCATCAGAACTCGTATCTTTCACATGAAGAAGCGAATCAATAATTTGAATTTGGCGAAATTTTTGAAGTTGAAAAGAATTCTTATATTTGTATTTCAATTCATATGATTCAAATTCATCTTCAGGAATCGGGTATCGACGCTTTACAAGTGATAAATCCAGAAGTTCTCGGCTCAAAAAGTCCAAATCGGCTTTCTCAGGGATGAACGAACAATTTTGATTCCCCACCCCCCACAGGAAGCCACATATCAGAACTTGACTTTCAGTCTCAGTTCTGACACACTCTTACGTGCCAATACCTGGACTTACGTCACACTCTCACATGTAACCCCTCTATAACAGGTATCAAAATCACCGTAGAACCCAACCTTTTGGTAAATCGTCAGAGAGATACTCCGGTAAACGTAAGACTGGATCATTTGAAAATTTTGTTTCCAGACTTGGCTTTTCGAGTCTATTTGTGAGTTGGTGTTCATAAACTTCATCGGAAGACAGGAACGTTTCTTTAATTTCGTTAAACCTGCGGATAGGTTCCAGGCAGAAATAAAAATCCAAACTATTCTCAAGTTCATCCCAAAGCTCTTCAAAAATTGGGACAAAATACGAGTCACCAATTTTCTCAGGATATTTGGATTTTCGTTCCAATAACTCATAATGGTCCAATTCCCGAGGAATTAAAGTATATCGCATCATTTTAAATTGCTATCCTATGTGCTTTCCAATCTTTTTGTTGCCATCCTATATTTGAAAATGAAAAAAACAACAATTTTTGGCAGTTTTTCTCTTTTATTTTTAGGAATACAGTTTGGTCACAGCCGTTTGAAAAAGGGAAAAATTATTTTTAGAATCATTTGCGGATTTATGAAGTCCACTGATCAGTTCGCCACGGAAATCGCCTTCTGATTGGACAGCCAATAATTTGCCACTTAAATATATATTTTGATTAAATTTATTGGCGAAATAAAAATGGACGTGATTATTTTTCCCTTTTCAGACTATGCTTTTCTTTCCTTTAAATCTCAAGGATCTTGAAATTGAATGACCCCAGGGGCTCAGGCTTATAAGAACTCAAAATTTATTCTATTGGTGGCGTCCAAGACCGGCCATGGCGGACGTCATGTTCGTGCTAACCTTTTGTTGAAAACTGCTTGGACGGAAGCAATCGATGATTCCAGCTCGTCCCAAGTTGGACTTTGAATTATTTTAACTTTATCGTTTTCGTCTTCGACAAGACATGCAGTTCCAGCAGATGCAATAAAACTGAGCGGGACTCCTGCATCTAATAACGCTTTTATGGTTACTATCAGGGCTGTCCGAGCAGCGGATATGGCTTCGGCGAGTATGTTAACACGGTCGGCTCCGGATATTCTAGTAACGGTCCTAAAATTGTACAATTTATAAGTGGCGTCAAACAAAAATTCGTATTGAATGGTTGAATGGTGACATTCAATTGACATCTTGGATTATTTTCTCTTATAACTGTAGCTTCAATAACACCTCTTATCGTTTCTTCCATTTGTCTGTGTGTTGGTCCCGCACTTGTACCTAAAATATTTGATAGATCTAATTTATTTCGAACCCTGAGTTTTAGATAGTCAAAAATATTCACCAGAGGGAGGATGAAGAGTAACTTGGCAAATCATTTTGATTGGGTCCTGATCTTTTTCTTTTGCTTCGACCGGTCCAATGATTCCCACACAGCACGATCCCAATTCACTCATTAAAACAGCTGAGCCGTCACATCTACTCAAACAACCTAGTCTGGTACTGGTTCCACGTTCTTTTACAATCTGAGAGGGATGAAGTTCAACCTCTTTCATTCTTAAAATATAGAAATATAAGTTTTTGGAATGTACGAAGGTTTTGAATATAGTCTATATAGTCTATATTATATAGACAGGGTTCAATGGACTGCAGACGATGAAAACTGTCCGTTTAGTCAGTTTTTTTGGAATTTGAACTTTGAGATTTCCGGTGGATAATCCATGTGCCAATCATAATCAAGGTAGCACCGAGGATCCAATTGAGCGTCAGTTCCTCTCCCAATAAATAACCAATAAGGCCAGAAGATAAAATATTTCCACTCGTATTCAGAACAACGCCGATCGGTGTGGAAACTTCCTAAAAAAAGTTTGAAGATAAAGCACAGCGATCCATCTTGGGAACCGCTCCCAAGATGGATAACCCGTTAGGTAAACACGCTGTGAAGCCAGATACCGAATGGTTCTAGAAGGCGGACGGATTGATAATTTTACCTTGAGATTTTCAATAAATAATGTCAGTCCCTTTGTATTAAAATAAATCATAAATAATAATGAAATCAATCGGATGGCAACCAATTTGAAATTATAAATATCGTCGAGCGAAATGTCACCAAAAGCCCATTTAGCAAAGACCGATCCGATACACGCTAGAATACCAGAGAAAAAGCACCTGTGGTATGTCGAAAACATTCTGAAATAGAGAGTTTTTGGGGAGTTCTTGTTGACTTCATAAATTATTTTTACAAGTGAAGCATTCTGCATATGACTCATATGATATGAGTAGTAGCATGACTCATGAATTAGCACGAGTCATTTTAACTGGATGATTTTTCGGCATCTTTTTGAAGACTTTTTTCTAGAACTTCATAATATTCACTTCTTCTTCTCATAAAATCCAAACTGTGATCATTATGACCGGCTTTGGACGTTTTCAATAAGCAAGTTTTCGAGACATTAAAAAGAGCTTATTTAAAAAAAAAATTGATCTAAATAGCCTAACGTGATATTTTGAAGGGTCAATTGAAAACATGCCTGGACTGGTAGAATTGACAACGTCACGTGTCTGAAGTCTTAATTTTGTCAGCCACACTTGCCTTTCCTGTACCGTCAATGATAACTTTCCTCTTTTTTCAATTTCTTCATTTCGTCGGGCTAATTTTTCTTCATAAAAATCAAATTTTTGTCGATTTTGAAGTGGGATAGGAATATATTCGTGCTCCTCTGGATTGATGCCATTCATTTTATGATAAAGCCACCACCAATAATTATCAAAGAAATCGCGATGAACAGCCTCTTCCCAAACTGGATCACCTGATATAAATGCCCTAATTCAGAGTTATAAATCTAGTGTTTTAACTATCTTTGAGCGGCGATGAATTTTTTTGAAAACTAAAAAGCACTTTAGACTAAAGTCTTTAGTCACTAATAGATTCATAACTCTTCCCTAACTTGAGCCTTTTTGAGAGCCCGATCCATAAACGCAACGGTTGTGATATAATTATCATCCCCTTGAACTTGAAGGAGACGGCGATTTTCTTTCAACTCCTCTGGTGTGGCTTGGTACAGATCTTCCAAATGATTATCATTGACTTTATTAGGGTTCAAACTTGTTGACTCCCTCCTGAAATCAGTATGAGGGTACACAATTTATCCCAAACTAGTATTCCATTAAAGAGGGGCGCCTCTTCCCGATGGTCATTTGGTCCGAACTTCGCATGAGAAAATAATAGGCGAGGACTATCCGAAAGACGCGATGCACTGTATTCGAATGTACAATTTTCTCTTGAAGCTAATTTCAACGTATGTCTGGGAACATCTGACTTTTGAACCCACTACATTATACTAAATATCCAGCAAACGCCACCAAGTGTTACAAATGGTTTCATAAAACCCCACCACCAATCATGTCTCATATATTTGCGCCAATAATCAGGTATAGAACTACGAGCATCAGGGCGAAGTGGACGGCGGAAATTTTCTTTCACACCAATTCCACCTTTTGCATGTTAAAACTTTACTGATAACGATGAGTAAGAAATATGAGTCATTACAATGTCCAGGGAATAAGTCATTAACATGTTCCTGCATATTTCCCCGGTGATCTTATCGCCATATTTCCCATTTTTACACCAATACAGTTTTCTCTTTTTCAACTCAGAATAAAATGACTCATTTACTCAAGTGAGTCATCGACTGACTTTATGATTACTCATCAATGACTCGCGTGAGTGGTTCGTTCCTCTTACTCACAAAAACTCGACTTGAGATAAAAAAAATATTATCATCGCCGAGAAAAAGTTGAAGAGGAAAAACTGAAGAGAAATACTTTCTTCAGATTCTTCATAGCAAAATGGTAAAGCCTCAAAACTAAAGGTAGAGGGTCAGCGAAAACTAATCTAAAATATTCCTTTCAATCCCGTGTCTTCGCTGACCCCCTTCACTTGACCACAATGTAATTCAACTCATATTTTAGGTGAACAGTCTAATGCCAAGCCGGTCTAACCGAAGCTCAGGCGGTTCAAAATCAGATAATCACGAAATTGGTTATAATCGAGGTGCTCAAGGTGGCTACAACACTGGCGCCACCAGTGGTTACAATCATGGTTACCAATCGAAAAGTAGTTACCAGAAGTCTAGTTATCAGAAGTCAAATTATCAAAAATCGAGTTATCAAAAATTAAATTATCAAAAATCGAGTTATCACAGTGACCGATCGAAAAAAGCCCAAGTTCGGAATAAACCACGTGCTGCGTCATCAAGAATAGATTCACCACCAGAAGAGATTTTACTTATTGGAGATTCCATGCTACGAAATATTGATCCCGATGGATATAAACAGGCTGTATGGTTATTCAGTTATCCTGGAATCAATGCCTCTCAGGACCGTTCCCATTTTAACCATTTTTCGAAACCCCTAATTTTCCGATTTTCTGAAAATTTCATTTATACCAATTATTATGGAATCTTTTCATTTGAATAGAAGATTTTGAAGAATGAATATGGAATCGTACAAAGTTACATGACCATATTTTACATGAATGGCTTCCTTGTGAATCTCGTATTCGATCAGTTATTCTTCATGTTGGGACAAATAATGCTTCGACTCTTCGGGATAATATTCCAGTTCGACAGTGTGCCGAAGAGGTTTTCGACGTTATGGAGTTATTAAATTCAATTTACCCTCAAGCCGAAATCTGGTTCAGTGGTATCCTACCGAGATTAGATGACGATCATAAACGCGGTCTTGGTATAAATGAGGTAAAATAAAGATCATTATCAAACAATTTCTAAAATAACGCGTTTTTAAAATTTCATATTTAGAAAGTAAAGGCAATGTGTCAAGGAACAGACTCAAAATACAAATTCATCGACCTATCAGATTCCTTTATCAAAGATGGGAGATATATCGACAAAACGCTTTTCAGGCATGGTTATATGATTTTATTAAATTCCATGAAACACTCATTCAAACGTCTGGAAATCTTGTCCAGGCAAAAACTAAAATTTCAAAACGATTTTATGAGTCTTTGGAAATCGAATGTTGGGATTCCCGGTGAGTCGGAATCAGAATAAAACCAAAAAAAAAAGATATAGTGAAGGTCATCGTGACGATTGCGTTCATCTTGGTGACAACGGAAATATTCTATTACAAGATATGGTTGGTGGACTTGTCAATCATTTATCCAATATAGATCACCGATTCGATCTTGCGCATCTCATGAATCAAACGGTAGGATCATCCCCAGGTCACGTGATCTGGCTTATAAAATGTCATTTAGGAGTGGGACAATTGGCGAGAAGAGGAATTTGGTAAATTCGAAAATATTAAAAGATTTCGGGTAACAAACTGGGTACCGTCAGTTCAACGAGGTTCTACTGGATCGTCAAACGAGGTCAAGTCAAAGGTCAGCAGAAGGTCAAATAATTCAATCAATCATCAACCGAAAAAGAGAAAATATGATTCAGCGAAATCCGGGTATAATACCGGACAATATAACCAAGGCGCACAAAATAACGTATCGAATAAATCAGGTTGGGGCTGAGAATCGTCCGCATGTCCCCGATGAAAGTTGCGAACACTACTGGTCGATTCACGACACTGACCCTAGCCCGTTCTCTTACAGGGATCCCCGGACGATTCTGAACCTCAGTAAAGGCTCAAAAAGCTGGGTAGGAGATGATAACGAAAATGTATTCTTTGAAGACGTTTACAACGATTTTGATTCCAGAGATCAGTCTGCTGATGAAGGGGATGAAGGCGAGGGATTCTCGTGGGTTCACACATGTGATGATCCACGTGAAGAGACAGTGACTTTTAGAACACGTGATGATGATGAAGAGGAATTCACTGTCGAAGACTCGTTCTAGTTCAAAAGGTTTGTTTTTCCCGGATAAAGTCCGTTAATTTAAAATTATTTTCAGATACTGCCCGCCCAGATTGCTTTTCGCTGATTCTTTTAACTGCAATTATACGAATGTTCCTTCAATATTATGATTATTATTTTATTTGGCAGGGCATTTATGACAGAGCATTATCTTTCCACGTTTGAATCATTTCTACAGAAACGGCTGATCCGCCACATACTATTGGAATAATCGGTCCGTCACCTAGTTTCAAATCGTTTGTATATCCATCATAGATTGCAGCCAGGGAAGCTCCACATGCAGGTTCAACAAAAAATCGATGTTGGGCCAAAAATAATTCGACGGCTAAAAAGTTAATTGTGTTACGTTTATAACAGAACGGATTGACTTACCCTTGATTGACTCTGTGTCGTGACACACTTTTGAGACGACTCCACCAGAATGATCTTTTATAGCGGGCAAACATGCTTCGGCAACTTTTGTTGAGCCCAAACTTTTTGCAATTGATTTTATTCCATCAAGAACAACAGTTTTATTAGCTTTGACAGCTTCGTTGAGACTTTCAGCACCAAATGTCTCCATTGCCAAGACTAAAAAACGATTATGATAGGTTGTTATCAATAAGCCTTTTGTCAAATCAGAGTCTTTGAAAATCTAACCTGGTACATCGTTCCATCCATTTCTTTTCAGTCCGTTTAAAATTCCGAGGAGTAAACCGCCCCCTCCCACAGAGCAAATGATCAAACTTGGTTTAACTTCTTTCAAATCGGTTTTGAGCTCATCGATAACACTTCCATGTCCCTCCCATATCAACGGATGATCGAATGGATTTATATAAAGAACTGAAAAAGGTCATTAGTAATTACTCAACCCGATTCATGATGAATTCGTCCAGTTTTCCAAAAATTTATCAATTAGTCTGCTCGAGGTCAAAATTAACGGTCAAAATCAATGGTCAATTTTACCTGAATCATCAGTTATTCTGCTGCGTGCTTCCTTATCAGCCATATCCCAGTAATCACCGAATACTTCAACGTTTGCTCCAGCTTCCTTTTACCGAGTTTTACCACTACAAGATAATACTCGTATTACAAGAGTACTCATATGAGCATAACTCATACATAGTTAGGATTCCGAGAAAATTGATTCAACTCGGAATTCATCCTAGACTTTAGTATTGAAACTTTCCTTTACATTATCCACAGCAAATGATGGTGTACTTTTTGGAATAATTACAGTGCATGGCAGATTTGAAGCTGAACATGCGTAGGCGGCAGCAAGACCAGCATTTCCACCAGAAGAGCAAACTGCTGTCTTTTTACCACTTTTTATACTTTCCTAAACAAGTTTTCAAGATGCTCATTGGTTGGCAATTTTGACCAATGAGAGAGCGATTGAAAACTAACCTGAACTAAATGTCCTATTCCACGGATTTTGAATGATCCACTTGGCTGAAGATTATCCAATTTTAGCAAAACCTCCCGACCACATGCTTTGGACAATTTTGGCGATTTAATCAACGGTGTATGTTCGTGTAACTTTCAACAGGTTTAGAAAACTAAAATCACTTTTTAGCGATCACTCAAATTTTCAGTGATATCAGTCGTTCATGGACGATTTTAAAAACCCACTAAAACTGGAAGCGATTACTAAAACTAAGAGAAAATACAGTGTAACTCTGATTTCACAGAAAGGCATAATTTACGAAATTAGTCAGACGAGTTCTAAAATCATTCCTTCATTTTCTCTTTTGGATAACTTCCAGATAAGTACTTCTGTCACGGTGACAGTCACACCCACTTTCTGACCTTGAAGACTTCTACTACAAATATGTTACTCATTGATAGTCGCGACTCGTGAGTCATTGCTCCTATGATAAATCGTGACTCATTCATTGAGGCCTTACGAGCAGGAACGTTACGGGATAGAAATTCATCAATCCAGCTAAACGGAAAACAACTAAAAGTGGCGAAACAACGAAAAAAGGTGACTCGCAAGTGTCACACGATGTAAGTTATGACTCAAACTATGAGCTGCTCGAGTTCATTTTCATTATTTTTCGGTGATGCCAAATTCATTAAACCGATAACCACAATTCAATAATGGTTTGTTTTCAAAGTGTATAAAGATGTTAAGATAAACTTTGCACTTATTATTGAAAATGATCACGATAGTCTTGGTAATTTTTATTCCAGTCTCAGGCAGAATTGTGAATGATGTTGTAAGTTAACTCGAATCCGAGGGCTCAAGACTTTGTTTTATCGTTTATAGGGGGCATCACATCAGACCACTGGTTTTCCGGGGTTGACACACATTAGAGTCAGCCCCGGAAAATCGCTACAGTCTGATGTGGTACCCCTATATATACCTCTTATATACCTCTTAGTTTCCAGTCTATCACGGCGACGTAGACAGGACAAGTCTCAATATTTTTTTATTCTTATAACAATATATGAACTTTACTTTGTAGTTTAATAATATATATTGACAGGAACAATATCGAAAGCCATACGAGATGCACAATGATTTCGAAGTGTACCATCGACTTTACGATATAATGAACGAGCTTGATGATTCAACTTTACTTGGTCCAAAATCGAATATACCCGTTCATTTTTATAGTTATTAATGTATTATGTCAATTTATGTATCTAATAAATATTGTAATCATCAAGATTCTGCCATTTTTGTGCCAAAAGTGATGCAAGAATATTTGAATCGTTACTCGGACCAGATAATGACATCCCAAAGTGCACACTTCGGGGTGCAAGTTGAAGGGGATTGATATCTTGAATTAAAAATCGACCCCATTCCGGCATTGCCTAAAAAATATTATCGAAAGCTTTCCCTGTTCTTATGAAGATAAGGGACATGTTCTAGCCAGTCGATTATTGTTCACTCGGGCCTGCCTGATCCTCCAAAATGGAGTGTACGGTACACCGTGTACCTTCTCGATGGTCTTCGCCTCTTGACTGCCCCGTGCGTATTTGGGACCAAATTTATCTTGAGAAGGCCCTCCTCTTTACAAATTCAAATACTCACGAATGATATGCTGATAAAAACTGAAATTAAACCCAACTTCATGAAGATACTTTTGAAAAAATATTCGAAAACTTTGATTTCTTTAGACGACCAGCTTGAGCACTCAAATATTGCATTATGGAATTTAATATATCTTCTTCTTTTATTATCTGAGTTGAATTAGAAAATCAATTTGCAATGAATACGCGGTCGAGCATGTTCAAACGAAACGTCACATGATTAACTTGTATTAGATTTTTTTCGGCGTTGGCCGATTCATGGACTACTAAATCAAATTTCTCCAAAACTTTGCCTGACCAATAATTCAAATACTCACGAATGATATGCTGATAAAAACTGAAATCAAACCTAACTTCATGAAGATACTTTTGGAAAAATATTCGAAAACTCTGATTACTATAGACGACCAGCTTGAGGCATACTTTTGAAAAAATACATGAGTTTTCGGGCTAAAGTCACCATCTCAAAAATGAGATGATTTTGGAAAAATGGTTTCGAAAAAAATCTGTGAATGTTATCTCGTCATGATATGTCCTGATTCATGAAGGGATAAAAATGTGAGAATATCATAAAAAACTTGTACTTTTACGATCAACCGACGCATAATTGAAATGTTAATATTTATAGTTTAAATC
>SCLD01083826.1:0-14715 GCA_004367895.1 Oikopleura longicauda | reverse complement strand
CCGCCGACCTTGCACGTGTAAGTGCCCGAATCAGACTCGGAGACGTTCTTGGTGATCTTGAGGATGCGCTTGTTGCCATCGCTGATGAACTCGATGCCAGGGCCGCGTTTGAGTCTCTGAAGTTTTTTGCATTTTAAAAATTTGAATGATCAAATGAGCAGGCCATCACTGCTTATATACATCTTGAGGTGATAGTACCTCCTAAAGAGGCGATAAGTACGAGAAACTTGTCAAGAATGACGAAGAACAGCTAAGTAGGTGAGTTACCTTTCGAGTCGTTTCGATGTGAGATTAGGTCATGATGCAATTTGTGCAGTTATCAAATCTGCATATAACTCCAAGGTTCAAAGGTACTGACGCTATTTTTGGTACTACTAGTTCATTCCACAACTACTGCTGATTAAAAAATGCCGGGTGCTAACATGTCCCCATTTGAACTATGAAATTTACCTCGCCATCCTTCTTCCAGTGCACTTTGTCGTTGATGCCATCGTTGAGCTCGACTTCAAGCACGATTTCAGGTGCGGCGATTTCGATCTCCTTGTACTCAGGCAGACGTTGGATCCAGAAGACGGCCTTCTTGGCGGCCTCGGCCTTGGCGGCTTCGGCTGCGGCACGCTCAGCCTCGAGATCGTGCTGTGGACGTTTGCGCATTTCAAGGACGTAGTGATCAATGTTCTGATCACCTTCCGGTGGCGCCGACCACTTCAATGATGCCGTGGTATCGCCAACAGCCAAAACCTCGGGCTTGCCAGGGCGACCAGGCTTCTCTGGTGGATCACGGGCGCACTCGGGCTCAGATGGATCGGACCACATGCCCTGACCAGCCAAGTTCTCGGCACAGACGCGGAAAACGTACTCGCGGCCTTCCTTGAGACCGTCCAGCTTGTAAATGCGTTTGCCAGCTTCGATTGGCTTGCGGTTGACCTTGGACCAGCGAGTTGAGTCTGGTGATGACATCTCCAGCCAGTAGCCAGTGATTGGTGAACCACCATCCCACTCGGGCGCGTTCCACTTGATGTTCATGCCACTCTTGGAGATGGACGTCTCCAAAATGGTTGGTGCGTCGCATTGCTCTGGTGGATCGAACAAGTAGTTGGCGATGATTGGCGCTGACATGGCACCCTCGCCATAACCGAGCTCGTTACGGGCAGAGACACGGAATTCGTACTCGCGGCCCTCAACAAGGCGCAAGACCTCGTACTTGGTGGCATCGGCGGGGATGTCGGCGGTGATCTTGCCCCAGACGGAGCGACCGACCTCGCGCTTGTCGACCATGTAACCGGTGATTGGCGCACCACCATCATCCTTGGGCACGGTCCAGACAAGAACAGCGCTCTTGTTGGTGATGTCCTCGATGTCGAAGTCCTCGGGGATTGATGGCTTGTCCATGACATTAACCGAGATCGTCTTCTGGTCAGTACCATTCTCGTTCTCGGCAATGATGGTGTACTCGCCAGAGTCGGCACGCGACAAGTCAGCCATGGTGAAGGTTGACGTCGTGGTGTTGTTGGCGATTTGGACGCGAGAATCAACCGAGAGTGGATAGTCACCCTTGACCCAGCGCACCTCGGGCGTTGGGCGACCGTCAATCTTGGCGGGCATGACCATGCGGTTTTGAGTGACGCGAACGCTGAGGCCCTTGTCGGCACCTTCCCAGAGCTCGATCGTGGGTGGCGTCTTGTCCATCTCAACCGTGATCCAATCAGTCGGATCGCATGGCTCACCAGGGCCCAACTCGGAAATGGGCTTGACACGGAATTGCCAGCGGGACATGTACTCTAATCCCTTGACAGTGTATTCACACTTCTTGGCGGGTGATCCGGCGTTGTGAACGGCCCAGATTGAGGAGTCCTCAGCCAGCTTCTCGATCATGTAACCGAGAGCAGCGGTGACCTTCTCATTCTTTGGTGGCTCCCAGGCCAATGAGACGGAATCGTCAGTAGTCTTGGTGACATGAAGATTCTTGACATGACCTAAATCCAAAGTTTATAGTCTGCTACTGTTTGATCACGATAAGATGGGCTCAGATTGAAAAAGGTTTTCTTCTGACTTTGATTGTGAATTGAAATATTTTCGTCGATTTCAACGAAATCAAAATACGTAAAGTAAACTTAGCGTCATTTTTGTGGTGAGCTTGGTCATTTTAGTTGGCTAACAAATTAACCAAACATTTGTCCCTGTCATCAAGCTTCAAAAATGAGCATCGAAAATGTTTTAAACATTTTATGCTTTTACCCTTTATCTTTGGTGGTGGAGTTGGCGCTATTATCGAAGGGATAATGTGTGCTCTTTTGTTGAAAAATAAAATATCACTTACCGCCAGGTGTTGAAACGCAGCCATCCAAAGCGGCAAATGGACCTTGGCCAAGCTTGTTGTACGCAGCAACACGGAACAAGAAGTTGCCGCCTGGGGCGAGGCCTTCGCAGATGTGCTGGCAGTCAACTGGATTGCCAGCTTCGGCCCAGCTTGATTCCTCATCATCGGAGTTCTTGCACTCGACAACGTAACCGTCGATTGGCTCACCGCCATTGGTGGCAGGCTTGATCCATGTCAAGTTCATGCCAGTAGCCGCGAACTCACGTGGCTCAGATGGCATACCAGTCACTTCAATAGCAATGACCTTGACAGCTTCACCAGCACGGTTCTTCGCGGTGATTTGGTAGTCGCCCGAGTCAGAGCCTTGTGCGGCTGGAATCGAGATTTGGGCGTAGCCACCGCCATAACGGGCATACTCCCACCATGCTTCGCCATTCTTGGTCCACTCAACTTCGCATTGAGGACGGCCAAGAACCTTGACTTTGACCATGAATGGTTGACCACGCTCGACGCGGTACTTCTCCTGGTCAACAATCAGCTGCGGTTCAACATCAGGTGCCTCGCCCAACATTGTCTTGCACAAGTTCGACATTTCCGAAGCACGCGACTCGCCATCGGCATTGGCTGCATAGACACGGAAGCAGTATGCCGTGTCGGGCTCCAACTCAGTAACAGTGATTGCCGCTTGATCGCCAGCAGCTTCTCCAGATGCGACCCATTCGGAGTCGCCAGCCTTGAGTCGCTCGAGACGGTAGCCAGTGATTTCAAGTGGGCTCTTGGGCACCTTCCATGAGACATCAATTGAGTCGTTGCTTGGATTATCAGCAGTGACCGAGTCGGGTGATGCTGGTTTAGTGTTTGGATCTTCAACATGCACCAAGTCAGTTGGCTCGGAACCGCCGGATGCGCCGGCCTTGTTGACGGCCTTGACACGGAAACGGTATGCTTTGCCGTCTTGAACAGCAGGTGGAGCAACAGTGTAGTTGTTGCCCTCGCATGAGCCAGCTGGCTCCCACATGTCCATGCCGTCAAGTTGTTTTTCGATTTCATAGCCGGTAACTGGTGAACCACCATCCGAAAGTGGTGATTCCCACTTGATTGGCACAGCCTTTGAAGTGACGTTTTCGGCATCAACAGTGACGTCAGTTGGGTAACCCGGTGGGAAAATGCCATCAGAAACAATGTGTGGACCGACAATGCCAGACCATGCACCAGTGCCGGCACGGTTGGTGGCGGCAACCTTGAGCTCAATGGATGATCCCTCCTTGAGATCTTGAAGGAAGTAGCTTGTGGTGTCGTCCTTGGTACGGACCTCCTTGAACTCTTCCTCCTCGGCGTAACGCCATCCGATTTGGTAGCTGAGAATGTTCAGGTTACCAGTATCAGATGGTGCTCTCCAGCAGAAGCCGCAAGCGTCGTTGGTCATTTTGGTAACCGTGATTCCATCAGGTGCACTTGGCAAGTTAACAACAGTAACGTTGATAACGGCATTGTCACTGCCCTCGTCATTCTTGGCATTGATAACATAAGTACCGCCGTCTTCTTGAGACACACAGTCAATCTTGATAAGACGCTGGACCTTGATGTCAGGGCACTGAACAACGGCATACTCCTTGTTCTGCTCGCGGTTCATAGCGGTGACAGCTGGGTCTGGTTTACCACGAAGCTCGAAAGTGATTTGATCAGCTTGTCCCAGAACAATGTCTTGATCTGAGCTAACAGCGTCAATCTTTGGTGGTGAAAGACCGCAGGCGATTTCCAAGTTGCAGCTGGCCGAGACATACTCGTCGAGCTCTGCACCGAAGGTGGCTTCAATGTTGGCACCATCGTCATCCTTATCGCATTTGAATGAGAGGGTGTGGATACAACCCTGGGACGCATAGGTGTATTTGCTATCGTCGGGGCTGAGAGCCTTGCGGTTCGAGTACCAGGTGACAGACGCTTCCTTATTGGTTTCAATCGTGATAGTGCCTTCTTCCTTCTCCTTTCCAGACCAGTTCTGTGGTGGCTTGGTAACGACCAAGTGCTCGTACACGTTGAAGTTGCACGAAACTGGCTTAGTTTCACGGCCCTCAACAACGCATACAATTGGGCCGGCATCTTCAAGAGTGGCGTTGTTGACCTTGAACTTGCGTGTGAAGCCAGATGCAGCCAATGGTTCGTAGCGTGAGTCATCAGACTTGCCATTAACGGACCAGAGGACCTTGGAGGCAGCATCCTTGACCATGACTTCAAACTCAGCTGACTCGCCAACAAAGATCGACTTGTGCATTGGATCACATTGGAATGGTGAATCCTCAACCATGACGTTGCATGAAGTGGTGTTGCCAGATTTCACCAATTTGCACTGGTATCGGCCGGCATCGGAATCCTGGACATTCTTGATGACCAGAACATGGATTTGTCCTTCATCAATTCGCTTGACGCGATCATCAAGTTGGACTTCCTCGCCATCTAGAAACAAGTTAACCACACGTTTCCAATAAGTGGAACGTACCCTTAGTCCATTGAAGCTCAACATTTTTGCCAATGTTCGTCACGCATTGAAGCTTAGCCTGTTCCTGTTCAGTCTTCAATTTCAGCTCCGATGGCAATGGCTCCTCGAAGATAGCATCTTTTTCTTTAACAAAAAGTTTAGCTGAGATTTCTTGGTCAGAGCATTTGACGAGGATCTTGGCGTCATTTTGCTCCAACTTGCATCTACGGATTGTGAGGGAGTGGCTAACGCCATTCGAAACTATTCTATAATCATCATCACGTTTACTCAGCTCTTGGTCATTGATAAACCACTTGACAGGGAATTGCTTCAATTGGAGATCAGTGTTCAATTTACAAGCGAAGGTGAGGCTTTCACGCTCTTCGCAGTAGAACTCAGAATCAAACTCAACAATGAATTCGGGACCTAGTTGAAAAAGGGCTTAGACTTGTTTCCTCATTATCATTTTTAACTGTGTGATGGACATCACACACAGCGAGTCAACATCAACTTTAATTGAAACGTGAGTTTCATCAGTGTGGATGGATTTTCGCTGATTTTTTTCACAATCGTTAATTAGTAAGGATTAATGATTGGATTCTTATTTGACGATTTGGGCGACAATTGCCCACCAATGGTTCATTGGCAATGGAATCAACATGTAGCTACAACTTACGAGGCGGTGGTGGTGGCGGAGTTTTAGGTCTGATAATTTCGCCTGCTTTGTCTATAGATAGAAAAGTGGTAACAAAGGTGGATTATTGATGGGGGTCGAGAAAAAATACATTTGACGAGTTATGGGGGGATGCGTGTGTATATTCCGTGCATGCCGGAATATGAACTGATTTGGATCGTGATGATTTTATGAATAATTTACGTTTCGAGATGGTCCGTAAATTATTACCTTGGATATATGGATTTGGAGGAGCTCTGGTTTTGGGTTTTGCAATTTTACCGTCTTTACCTATTGAAAGTAATAGAGTAAAATTTTCTCTCGAGAAAAAACTAAAATAAAACTAAACTAAAAACGTTGCACCACTATTTGAGTTCAGAATAATGGGCACGTGGATTTGATTCGTGACTCGTGCATTGCATCAAATTGTGGGTGATCGCAATACATCACAATCAAATATGGACAGAAGAAGAATAGGGAACACTTTATATTCGATGACTGAATATAAAATTGAAGCAATATTCGTCACGTGGTTGAGCGAATATATAAAAAGTAGGGAGTTTGACTTATTTTCGTTTTTAGTGATAAAAAACGCGAAGATAAGTTCTTCTCTACTGCAATGTTAGAGTTGCACTTCGGCATTATGTCAAATGTGGGCTAGAATAATCGGAATATGACTTCGATATCTGTGGTATCAACAATGATGATGATATAGAAGGACCTTAATTGTCTCGCGCATGCATGACATTCATACTGAATCTGCATGGGTTCATCCGTATCTAGCTAATCTACACATGACAATCGGACTCTAGCCTCTTTACTTGGGCCTGTACTCAATATAAGTTTATAAAGTCGAACTTGCAACTAATTGAAACTTCTTTTCGCTTCGCTCACCATCCGACTTTAATAAGGGTCAGCAGAAGCTAATAAGAAGTAGCAATTATTTGCGATAATTTTAAACGATTCTCTGTAATACTCTCTTCGTGTGTGCCTCTCGCTTATATTGAGTACGGCACAAATGACCCTGATGAGGTTGATACCGAGGCATATGATTATCACCTTCGGGGTGTTTCTTGAGTCAGCTGACTCATTTAAAAACGATGAGGCGGCATCGCGATTGTCACGTATAGACCAAGAAACAAAATAAATGGCAAACTTACCCTTCACCAGCGCCTTGCATACGGACTCATCATCGCCAGTGTCGTAGGAGTAGTGACCGGCATCCTCGGGCGTCGGTTTCAAAACGATCAGACGTTGTGTCTTGCCATCGTCACGTTCCTCCACCTTGTACTTTGGATCATATGGATCAATGGCAATGCCATTGAGCTTCCAGCAAGCGATCTCGGGATCTGGCTTGCGGTCGAGTTTGACCTCGAACACCATGGGCTGACCTTCGTTGCCCATAACCTCCTCGGGAAGTTTAGAAGCAAAGTTAACAGCTGGTCCCTTGATCTTCAGGTTGGCCTGGCATTGAGCGCCATTCTTGGCCAAACGGAACTTCAAATTGCCAGTCATGCCCTTGTGGACACGCTTGAAGTGGATCTTGTGAATGTCACCCTTGGCTGGCTTGATTTCAATGTCGGCAGTACGGCGAACTTGATTGCCGTTCATGTACCACTCGCCAGTAGCAGCTGGCTGTGACACACGGACCTGGAAAGTGTATTCCTGACCCTCGGAGCAAATGTATTTCTCCTCCAAGGCCTCCAAGATCTCCAACACAGATGGTTTGACAGTCAACATAGCAGAAGTGCTAGTGTCTTCGGCGCGGAGCATGAAGTCACATTGGTCATCATCTTCCTGGTTGACATTCTTCAAAGTCAGGCGGGCGATGCGGCCTTCCATTTCCATGATAACTTGTCCAGACTTGATGACCTTGGCGCCGTCACGGAACCATGAGCAGTCAACCTCATCGTGAGACAGTTCACATTCGAAAACGGCGTCTTGCTTCTCGTTGACAGTAATGTCTTCAAGTGGACGGACCATTTTGATGTCACGTGGATTGACAGTCAACTTGGTTGTGACAACGGCGTCTTCGCATGAGCAAGTGTAATCCTTCTCGTCGTTGAATTCGGACTTCTTGATAATCAAGAAACGGTTACATCCGTCTTCAACCATTTCGTAGCGGGCACCGCCCTCCTTGAGGAGGCGACGTCCCTTGAACCACTTGACCTTGGCATTGGCACGGCTGACCTTGGCGTGGAACTTGGCCATTTCCTTCTCGAAAACAATGACGGGTTCCATCTCCTCAGTGAAGTCAACAGGCTGCTCAATGACGTGCAAGTGGGCCTTGGTCTTGCCGTAGAACTCGACTGGACCGGACTGAGTGCCCTGGCACTCCTTCAAGATCAACTTGTTGCGCGCGCCTTGCGACTCGAAGATGACAGTCTCGCCATCTTCCTTCAGCAGAACACCATTGATGGTCCAGTGTGGGGTGACATCGGAAATGGATGTCTCGCAGACGAACTCAACACCCTCGCCTTCGAAGCACTCCTGGTCTTGGAGATGGCGACGGATCTTGATGTCGCGTGCGCGAACATTGAGCTTGGCGGAGACCTCGTTTGGCTTCTCGGTATCGACATCGGGTGAATACGCTGGACGAATCGAGTTTGGCTGTGCGCTATCAGCAACTGTCAACTCAGCCTCGGACGACTTGCAATTGGACAGTTCAACTTTGTAGAAGCCCATGTCGGAGGCAGAGCAGTTCTTCACGATCAATGACTTGCGGAACTTGTCATTAATCATTTGATATTTGCCAGACTCAGACAACTTTTGTCCGTCAAAGAACCATTCGACAGTTTGGTTTGGTTGATTGACATCACAGTCAAAGATGGCCTGACCGTTTTCAGTAGATTTAACATCACGGAGCTTGGCGGCAAAGTCAAGTGGGTCAAACTCTGGTGCACCGCGACAAGTGATTTTGCCCATGTCACCCATAAGAACGCCCTCAATGATGAGACGTCGCTTACGGCCTTCTTGGACGAACTCGAAGCGCGATGACTCTTGGATCACGTTGCCAGCGGCATCAACCCATTCGACAGCGGCGTTGATGCGGTTGACTTCAGTCTCGAACTCGACAATCGCCTTCTCGGTGACGTTTTGGTCAGCCAATTTCTGGCTGAAGGTGACCTTTGGCTCCTTGACAATGACGTCTGCGGCGGAGCGGGCGTTATTGCAGATGAAGACAATCTCGCCAGCCTCATCAGTAGTGGCATTCTTCACCTTCAATGTGTGGACACCACTCTCATTCGAAATGGCCATACGATCCGAGCGGTTAAGTTTGACACCATTGATAAACCATTGACCAGAGGCAAGAGGATCGGAAACCTTGGTTTGGAATTGAATGTTGTCTCCCTGGCGGCACACAGTGCGCTTGAGTTCCTGCAAGAGGTCAACTGGATTAGCGCAAATGCTCAAAGTGGCTTCGCCTTGAACACCCTCAGCATTGAAAGTGATGACACCACCATCGTCAAGACCGATTTCTTTAACGTGGAGCGTGTAACGGAAACCAGTTTCGACCTTCTCGCAAGTCATGTCAATAAGACGAGACTTAGCCAGTTTTTGTCCGTTGCGGAACCAAGTAGTGCTGACTTCATCGTGTGACAAGTCGAACGACATAGTTCCAGTGGATTTCTCGGCGGCGCTGTTGTCGCGCATAGGGGCAGTCAGTTTGATGTCACGCGCACACACGGTCAGATTCATGTTAGACTTGGCAGTGTCGGCATCACAAGTGTAGACACCCTCGTCATCATAGGTGATGTCCTTGATGATCAAGGAGCGGACCTTTTCACGTTCAACAATTTCGTACTTCTCGGAAACTTGAATGGGGATACGACGATCCTTGAGCCAGCGAGTGCGGACATTGGCGCGGTTAACTTCGCATTCCAAGACGCATTTTGACTTCTCCTCGACAGTCATGTCCTTGAGTGGTGTGATGAACTGGGCAGGTGCTTCCAATACAGACAAGGTAGCAGTGCCCTTGGCATTGCCTGATGACCAGCACAAATTGCCGGACATTTTAGCGGTGGCAGCGTTGATCTTCAAGATCTGTTTCTTGCCGTTGACAGAAACATCAAAGTCATCACCGTGAGCAACTGCGGCATCGTTGACAGTCCACTTGCCCTTGATGTCAGGGTAGTTGACATCGAGCTCGAAAGTGACAGACTCGCCTTCAGTAATTTCCATGTCAGACAGCTTCTTCAAGATCTTGATATCACGGCCGGAGATCTGCAACTCAGCAACTGTTTCGTCATCATCCGAAGCACATTTGACACTTCCTTCGTCGGCTGACTGACAGTTGTTGACGGTGAGAATGCGGACGCGGCCCTTTGATTCAATCACAAACTTGTCAGACTCCTCGACCTCAACGTCGTTCAAATACCACTTGACATCGGCATTGACGCGGGAGATTTCACATTCGAACATGGCAGCATCGCACTCAGTGGCGCATTGATCGGCCAAACGCTTGGTGAATCGGGCGCCGGGCTCCTTCACGGTGACCTTGCAGGTTGCCTCCAGGTTACCAGCACGGAAGATCAAATCGCCGGTCAAATCCAACTCACAGTTGAAGATCTTGAGTGAATGGACAGTGCGGAATGAGTTGATCTCGACAGATTTGGAAGGCACCAAAATTTCGTTTGGCTTGCCCTCACGGACCAACTCCCAGGAGCTCTCGACATTTTCGTGAGAGATTTCGACTTCGAGCTCGAGTGTCTCACGCTCAATGACAACCTTTTCTTGTGGGAAGGGACCATTCAAAGAGATGTTCTGGTCAAGAACAGACACTTGCGATTGAGTTTGCTCATCGCCGCAGTCACAAACGTAGAGAGCGGCATCGTCCTTGGTGACGTCGGCAATAATCAGCGTGCAAGTTGTCTTACGCTTGATAATGTCAAACTTGCGCGATGGAGTAATTTCAGCACCGTCGCGGAGCCACTGAACTTGAGCGTTGGCACGGTTCAACTCACAGACGAGCTCGAATGACTTGGCCTTATCTTCAACACCCTGGTCTTCGAGCTTCTTGACGAAGCAAGCAGGTCCATCAGTGACAGTAAGTTGAGCTGTGTGTTTGGCATTGAGAATCGAAACGGTGATGTCACCAGTCATATCGATTGCGCATGACTTAATACGCATTCCATACAAAAGACCGTCAACCCAAAGTTCGATGTTGTCATCTTCCTTCATCTGCATTCCATTGATCATCCACTTAGCATCCTCACCCAACTCAGAGGCGCGGACGGTGAACTCAACGGTCTCGCCGACAGTCTTGGCGACGTCACCGTAAACGTCATTGAGAGTAATGACCTTGGAAGTGATGGAAAGTTTGGCAGCACACTTGTTGTCGCCAACTTGGGCTGAGAACTGGGCCTCATCGTCAAACGAGCAGTTTTTGACGATCAATGAACGCTTGTACTCAACAGCGACCATTTCGTACTTGTCGGACAAATGGATCTTAGTGCGTCCCTTGTACCAGGTAACGTCGGCATTACCCTTGGAGACCTTGCACTCAAAGACGCCGTTATCGTTTTCAAGAACAGTGACATCGCTGATAGGAGCAGTGAAGGTGGCTGGTGCTTCAACAACATCAAGATGAGCTTCACACTTGGGTCCGTCGGTAATTTTGAAGATAACTGGACCAGTTTGCTTGGCAACGCAGTTTTCCAATGTAAGAGTGTGCTTGCGACCGTCGACCTTGATTTCGACATCGTCGGAGTTACGCACTTCCTCGCCATTGACAATCCAGACTCCCTCGACGGCATCGTGGGAGAGTTGAAGCTCGAAAACAGCCTTTTCACCCTCAAGCACTTCTTTATCTTGCATTTTCTTGGTAAAGCGAATGTCACGGCCACCAATAACCAGTTGGCACGTAGTCTCATCATCCTTGGCATCACATGCATAATCACCTTCGTCAGCTTGTTCAACTGACTTGATCACCAGTGCACGGCGGCGGTTGTCGACGACGAACTCGATGCGATCAGAAGCAGTGACTTCTTCGCCATTGTGCTTCCAAACGACATCAACGTTGCCGCGGTTAAGTTCACAGCTGAGAATGCACTCTTCCTTCTCGGTCGAGCACTCATCTTGAAGGCGCTTGACGAACTTGGCGGGAGTTTCGCGAACTTCAAAGTTGCAGGAGGTCTCCTGGCCTTCGCAAACAAACTTGTACTTGCCGGCATCATCCAGACTCAAGTCGTTGAAGGTCAGCAAGTATGCGGTACCCTTGACGTCCATCTCAACATTTTTAGATGGCTCGATTGTCTTGTCGTTGACAAACCACGCGACATCCATGTTGACATGCGACAACTCAACCTCGAAGGTGAAGCTGGTGCGTTCAAATCCGAAGCAGTCTTCCAGGGCAGCAACGAACTTAACATTGGCGGGGACGACAGTGAGGTTTGAGGTGGTAGTTTCCTCATTGGCAGCGCAAACGTATGCGCCTTCGTCATCCTTACAAACGTCGGAAATGGTGAGAATGCGCTTGGCGCCATCCGTGTTCATGGCATACTTGCGTGATGGGAAGATCTCGCGGTCATTCAAGAGCCACTTGACGCTGGCATTAGCACGGTTCAACTCGCACTCCAAGTCGAAGGTGGCGCTCTTATTTTCTGCCTCGACATCGGCCAAGGATTTGATAAACTTCAATGGAGTTTGTGAGACAGTCAATTGAGCCGAGCAGCGTGTGCCAGCAGCATTGATCATGATTTCAGCCGTGTCCAAAGTAGTTGGGCTGGCAATCGCAAACATGTGCTTGGCACCATCGGAAACGATTTCAATGCCGTTCTTGGGGGTTTGTTCGATGCCGTTTTGGAACCACTGAATTGGTTTGATGTCGGGCAAGTTAAGCTCGATGTTGAACTCGGCACGCTCGCCTTCGGCGACAGTGACATCCTGGATGGCACCGACAAATTCAATGGCAACAGTTTGAACAGCCATCGATGCAGTTGTCTTGGCATCACCAACTTGGCAAGTGTACTTAGCCTCGTCTGCGAAAGACATGTCAGCAATCTTGAGGCGACGGACAAGACCATCGGTCTCCATGGTATACTTTGGACCAGCCGACAACTTCTCCTTGCCATTCTTGAACCAAGTGACGGGTTCATCACGTGAAATAGTGCATTCAAAGAGGCCTTCTGCTCCCTCTTTAGCACCGGTGTCCATAAGTTGCTTGCTGAACTTGACTGGTGCCAAGTCAACATGGAGATGAGCAGTAGTGGTTTTGTCGCCAACCTTACACATGTAGTCACCAGCATCAGCCATGTTACACTCAGCGAAAACAAGGAAGCGCTTGCGACCCTCGGAACGTGGCTCGCCGCTCTCAATTGGCTGGCCATTCTTGAACCACTCGACATCGGCCTCTTGTGACAGAGCCGTCTCGAGTCGGGCCTCTTCGCCTTCATAGGCATTGACATCCTGCATTTTGCTGCTGAATCGGAGGTCACGAGTGACAGTCAGTTGGCAAGTAGACTGGACGCCATCGGCTTCGACGCAAAGCTCGCCACCCATATCCATGGTGACTTCGTCCAAGAAAAGCGTGTGATCGATGTTATCGTTGTTAGACTTCATCGAGACATTGCCACCAGACGTAAGTTTGTTGGCATTCAACGTCCACTCAACAACCTTGACCGGCTTCGACAACTTGACAGTGAACTCGGCGGCCTCCTTCTCGCCAATTTCTTGATCTTCCAAAGGCTGGAGGAATTCGACTGGCTCGTCTTCTAAAACAAAATGATTATATCAAGTAGGGAAGCCATAGTTTTGATTTTAGAACCGTTTATGCTAGAACCGAAAGAAGCGAGTTACGAAAAATATTGTCGAAAAGGACTTTTCCATTTTTATCAAGCTCTACTACAACAACATGACTGTGTGGACGCGTTTGTTCGTTCAATCCTGAAACCAGTTGTTTCATGATTCGCAGCTGGTTCGTCTTCTTACTGGTGACCAAGCGACAGCTGGTTTCGGCACTGTCGCCATTATCAGTAACACGGCATTTGACCTCATAGTTGTCCTTTCCAGTCAAATTATTGATGATGAGTTTGCGATTGAAGTTCTTCTTGACCACAGTGTACTTAGGGCCCTCTTCAACCGGGCGTCCATTAACGTACCATGTTGCATGTGCTCCTTTGCGTGTTGTATTGCACTCGAAAGTGACAGATGCGGTGAACTCTTTCGTTTCTTGGTCGGTCAAGTTCTTGCTGAAACCGAGTGGTAGGTCCATCACTTCCATTGATACTTGTTGACGGCATTGGTTGCCAGTGACAACGAAACTGATGTCACCTGCATCATCAACGATTTGTTTCATTAGCGTACAACGGTACAGTCCACCTTGGGGGTGCTCCTCCTCATCGAGTCGCACTTGGGGACCGTTTTTCAGTACAGTTCCATCCTTCTTCCAGACGGGCTCTGCATTGAGACAGTTCAGAACGGTTTCAAACACGGCATCGCCATCCAATGGGATTTTTTGGTTTGATAGTTTTGTAATGATTTCAATTTCACGTTCTGAAATCGATAGTCGTGACGTGGTTGTTGTTAATGGCAAGCGACACTCGTACGAGCCCTCCGACTCAAAGGAAGCATTTTTGATGACCAGTTTACGGTTCGGGCCTGAAAAGAGGTTGTTCTTGTAACAATATTTCCTAAATAGTGGCTTACCTTGACTGATAACATCGTATTGCTCGTCGTCAATCTCAATCTGTGAGCCGTTTTTGAACCAATTAACAGGTGCATCATTGTCCGAAACTGCACAATGAAAAGTAACCTGATCACGGCGACACTTATTCATGTCCGCCAAGGTTTTAATAAATTTGGGTGGTGGTGCTGAAATAGCAAAAGTCGAAATTATGTTCAAAATTTAAATAGCGCCGACAATTGGTCAATTTGAACTATTGTCCTCTGCTAAACTAAAGGCGACTTCGTGTGTTTTGTTGAACTTCAAGTCTACGATTGATGTTCTTGATGTTCACTACTGTTTGGCTCATAACAACGGTGACGACTACAGTTTTCCGATTGTTATGCAGTCTGCCCTTATACTTTCTTTGGTGTTGGTGGTGGCGTAAACCGGTGGTGCGGTTCTTTGACTTTGATGATCGACATATTTAACAACATGATTTTATCATCAAAAAATTGGGATTGGCTGATCCAGTATCCCGTTTGATAGTGAAAGAAAAAAACGTTTACCATTGCTGATGACGGTAAGTGTTGCTAAAAGTCATAGTTACGATAAGTCAATGAGCAAAAAGGAGAAATAATAGA